>JAGMWU010000081.1:10761-24437 GCA_018697195.1 Certhia americana | reverse complement strand
ACACGGAGCAGCTCCTTCCCTGCTGCTCTGCCTGGCCCAGTCAGGCCCAGTGTTCTCTCCTGGCTGTGCAGGTTGGGATCTGTTCCTGTGGGATGCCTGACTCCCGAGGCTTTGCCTTCCCTGCAGAGGGAAGGGTGGGGTGGCTCCGTGATTTCAGGGAATGCTCCCAAAACATCCTCAGACCCCTTTTCCTGTGTCCACAGTGTCTCCACAGGCTTGGGGACCTCCTTCTCTTCTTCTACAACATTCTCATGGGGTTTGCAGCTCCTTTCCCTGCTGCCTTGGCATCTCCATGGGCTTTGGAGCCCCTTTTCCTACTGCTCTGGCATTAAAGCCCATCCAATCCCATCCCCTGCCACGGGCAGGAACTCCTTCCACTGTCCCAGGTTGCTCCAAGCTCCATCCCATCTGACCACGGACATTTCCAGAGACAGGGCAGCCACGGCTTCTCTGGGCAACCCTGTGTGGAATTCCTGGGAGGAATTTCTCCCTGGGATCTGATTTGCTCCTGGGGATTATTTGCCATCAGGGTGGTGGTGGTGGTGGGGGGGAAGGACAGGAGCAGGGGTGTGGCGAGGCCTGAGGGTCCCCTGGTGTGTCCCCGCAGGTGACGCTGCCGTGGCCGATGTCCCCGGAGCCGACCCCGGAGGATGAGCAAGCCCACGGACCTGGAACGCAGCCTCCCAGCCATTGCCTCCATCAGCTCCTCCTTCTCCCAGAGCCAGGGCTTCTCCCCTTACTTCTTCTCCCCGGAGAAGAGAAAAGCCATCTCGGATGTGAGGAGGACCTTCTGCCTCTTTGTCACCTTCGACCTGCTCTTCATCTCCCTGTTGTGGATCATCGAACTGAATGTGAGTTGGAGGAAGCAAGCCCGGGAATCTTTGCCCTTTTAAAGCTCGGTTCCCTCCGTTAATTGCTCTGTTCCAGCGCTCCTGGGACAGATCTTTGTTTGCTGTTCCCAGCGCTGGCCAAGGAGCTGCTGTTCTTTAGTGTAAACTAAAGTCCAGCTCGTTTCCTGCCCCGGGGCTTTGTCGGGGCTGCCCAGGGTTGTTAACACCGTCCCTTTGTTGTGCTGTAACAAGATCCAAGGCCTCTGGAATCACCAAGTTGAGCCAAATTCCCCTCCTGCTCCCCTGGCCTGATGCAAAACTGCTCCCTGGGTTTGCTGCTGCCGTGTTCTCAGAGCATCAGAGGAGCAGGGGAGGATCCTCTGGGGGCTTTGATCCCAAAATTCTGCTGCTAATCTCAGCTTTGGGAAGCTGGAGGTGCTGCTCCACCTCCCAAGGGATTATTGAGGGGGATGTGAGTGGTTTGGTTCCCTCCAAAGCGAATCACAAGCTGCTGTGTTTGCTCTGTGTTGCAATAACAGGGAAAATCCAGTTTATTTACCTCAGTTCCACCAAATCCAAATCCCTCCCTGGGCTATATTTTGTTTTTATTTTCCCTGAACCGGTCCTGGCTGGTTTCAGGTACTCCATGTCCTCCCCTGGAACACCCGGAGCACAGATGAACAGATAGACCCTGGGCTCTGGCCTGCATTTATCAGCACTGGATCCTGCTGCTCTCTCAGCAGCTCTTATCTCTGCCCTCCTTTATCTCTGGGTGTCTGCACTTAACAGACTGTCCGGGCCAGCAGCTCCTCACCCAGCCCAGAGCCCCCTGCTCCCCACCCCCCTTAGGAAAAACCATCTCCCAGCCAGCATTCCAGCCATGCCAATGGTGTCCTGCCTGCCCAGCTTGGACCCCGGCCCCCTGCCCTTGTCCCCAGCCCTGTCACAGAGAGGTGCTGGAATTCCAGCCCCCAGGAGATAATCCTGGCACGGTCACCAGGGTGATGCTGAGCGTGGGTCGTGCAGGTAGCCATTAATGAGTGACTAAGTGCTGATATTTGGGCCCCGAGCTGAGATGCTGCATATTTAAAGCCATTAGAGCAGCTTATTTGCCTGGTTATGAAGAGCAACGGGTTTTTGATATCATGACTAATGCCTTTTTTTTTTTTTTTCCCCTTTTTTTTTATCCAACTGTTTCCTTCGCGGTGAGATAAGCCGAGGAAATTGCCCCTCGTTAAAAGCAAACTGTAATTGTGCAGGCTGGGTGCTCTCAGAGGCAGGGAGATGCCTCAGGTGGTTCATCTGCCTGGTGCACAGCCTGTGTTTAAGCTGAAAACACCCCCCAAGCCGTGATCCAAAGCTTTCCCTGTGTCTCATCCTTCCTGCAGCATCCCATGGAGTCAGGGTGTGGGGATGAGGCTCTTGGTGGCCACTGAGCAAAGCTGGCCCTAGTCCCGTGGCCACATGTCAGCTGGAGGCACAGCCCAGTTTCAGCCCCCTCTTTTTGCCCCTTTGTTGGATATTAAACCCCATCCCAGACTGGGAGGGATCCCTTCCCAATCCCAGTGGTTGCCTGTGCTGTCCTTGGAGTTCCAGGACACCCCTCTGCCAGGGACTGCCACCCACCAACTCGTTCCTCACAGCCTATCCACCAGAAACACCCCCAAAAACCATCACCCAAAGCTTCCCCTGTGTCTCCTCCTTCCTGCAGCCTCCCGTGGAGCCAGGGAGTGGGGAAGAGGCTCTTGGTGGCCACTCAGCAAAGCTGGCCTGAGTCTTACAGCCACAAGTCAGCTGGAGGCACAGCCCAGCTTCACCCCCCTCTTTTTGCCTCCCTCTCCCTGAGTTTTAAGCCAGAGCCCTGACCCACAGGGATCCTTTCCCAGTGGCTGCCCTTGGAGTGCCAGGACACCCTGGCTGCCAAGGACTGGCCCGAGATCCACCAGCTCATTCCTCACAGCCCATCCAACAGCTGCTGGCTCTGCCAGCTCCCGGCCAGCTGGGCCCCGTCCAAAGCCATAGCCTAAAGGTGAAGCATTTGTTCCAGTTACCTGAGCCCTCCACTTCCTCACAGACAGCCATTCCAGGCTCCCAGGATTTATGGGGACCAAAGGACCAGGGCTGTCAGACCCTGGATTATCTCAGGATGTGCTTTTTCCACGCTCCTGTCAATCCCAGAGAGTGTTTTTGTCTCTCTCAGATTCCCTCGCAGCCCGTGGCTGTGCATCCCCCTCTCCTCCCTCTGCCCCTTTGCCAGCATGTTTGATCCTGCTGGTTCCCTTCTTCCATCAGATTTCCTGGAGCACTGCTGTGAGCTGTGGGAAGCCAGCTGGAGGGAGAGGGGACCCCTCAGTGCTTTGCATGAGGAGGATCCTTAAATCCCCCCAGGTCCTCAGTGACCCTGAGAGCCCCCACAGGGTCAGTGCATTAGTGAAGGCTCCTGAGGAGCATTTTTCCATTTTTTTCCATGTCTCCTCCCATTCCTCTGGAATCTGCCACCTGGACGAGGTGGGCAGCAGTGGCAGGTGATCCATCCTGGGGCTCCAGGCTAGGAGGAACTGGTGGCACCGACTGTGCTGGCTGAGCCAAGGATTTGGGTGTTGGAAATCACCACCTAATGGTGCTTAATGTCCCTCCTGCCCCACCCGTGCTCCTCAGTGTGAATCCCAGGGGGAAACGTGGTGTGAATCCAGGCAGGAAATGTGCCGTGGGATCCTCCCTGGTCCTCTGCTGGCAGAGGAGCCCACACTGGACCTGTGGGACCATTTTTATTCCATGTGCACTGCCTGACCTGGCCGTAACCCCTGGCACAGCTTAGCTCCTTCTCCCGGGAGTTTCTTATCAGTGCACTCAACAGCTTCCTGCTTCCCTGTCTCCCTCAGACCAAGGTGGGCATCAAGGAGAACCTGAAGGATGAAATCATCAACTACAAATTCAAGACCTCGTTCTTTGATATCTTTGTGAGTATCTCAGCCTTCTGCAGGGCTCTGGAGCTCAGTGGGGCCAGGAGGCTCTGGGGTCTCCCCTTGCCCACCTCAGTGAATCCCTCCTGGTGCAGCCTTGACCCATCTGTTCCCTGGGAGCTGGCGGCTGTCCCTGCCCTCCTGGCACCTGGCACAGGGACAAGGGCAGTGACTGGTGTGTCTGGGTGTTTGTTGTTGCAGCTCTTGGCTCTGTTTCGTTTTGTTGTTCTGCTCTTGGGCTACGCCGTCGTCCGCCTGCGCCACTGGTGGGTCATTGCGGTAAGGAGGCACTCCCAACTCTCCTGTGGGGAGTTTTCCCTCTCCTCCTGGAATTCTGAGGAATCTAAGCTCTGTCCACTTGTTTTTCAGGTCACTACACTGGTATCCAGTGCCTTTCTGATTGTGAAGGTCATCCTCTCCGAGGTTGGTTTCTCTGGGCTCGCAGGAAGCTGCTTTGTGATTTCTCAGTGCTGTTTTATTCCCTGCTTGGGTCATTCCCTGTGGTTTCTGCTTCTTTCCACACAGCTTCTGACCAAAGGGGCTTTTGGGTATTTACTTCCCATCGTCTCATTTGTCATTGCTTGGCTGGAGACCTGGTTCCTGGATTTTAAAGTCCTAACTCAGGAAGCAGAAGAGGAACGATGTGAGTATTTTTGCTCCTCTCTGGTAGGAATTGGACAAATCCAACCAGGCCTGGGTTTGCTGCTGCTCTGGCAGCACCTTGATCTAACATTTCTGGAAAAGGGATCTCCAGGCTGGCTGGGATGGGAAGTGCCTGACTCAGTTCTGTTATGGTCAACAAGTCCCTTCAGGGGAAGAAAATGCCAGATTATAAAAAGCATCTTTTAATTGAGGGGAGAAAAATGTGCCAGATTTCCCAATGGCTGGATCCTGCAGGCAGACGTGCTGGAGACAGAGCTCAGCTCTGCATGGGAGAAAGTGTTTGGAAACAGGGAGGCAAATGCCAGGCAGAGTGTTGGACTCCCTGTCCCTGATATCTGTGTTTGGATCTGGCTGGAGTCCTTTCCAGGAGGGCTGCTGAAGTCACAGACACATTCTGTGGCACAGGAGGAGTTATGGGGTGTGAAATTCTGCAGCCTGTGGTCTCTGAGGTCACACTGAGCAGGGTTTGGGGCTGACCTAATGCTTCACACATCACCCTGTAACTTCCAGGGTCCTTCTAGGGAGCTGGCCTGGTTTGTCCCTCTCCCAGGAGTCACTGGCTGAGAAGTGGCACCAAACTAAAAGGGGCATTTTTCAGGCAGGGCTCAGTCAGAAATGCTCTGACTGGAAAGCACCAGAGGATGTTTGGGTCTTGCAAGGAGGCTTTAAGTTGAAAAATGATCAAGTGTTTAATGCCTCTATTGGATTAGGCTCAGGTTCCAAATTGCTTCCAGGGGAAGCTCTTATTTAATTAGATGCTTAATCGCCTTTGGATTATTTGACAGGCAGAAGAGCCCATTGATCTCCGGGGCAGATAAAACGTCTCAGACAAAAGATGAGGCAACAGAAGCTGAGGCTGGCTGGTGTCAGTGGGAAAAGACATGGGAAAATGTGGGAAAAACAAGAGGGTGTTTGGGCAGGGCTGAGGTCCCAGAACCTGCCAGGTGTTAAATCCTCATGTTCCTATTCCCAGGGTTCCTGGCAGCCCAGGCTGCAGCCTCGAGGCCACTGCTGTACCCCCGAGCCCTCTCCGAGGGACAGTTCTACTCCCCACCTGAATCCTTTGCAGGTAAGGTCACCTGTGCCATCACCTGGCTTCCCATGCTCATCCCACCATGGAATTCCTCACCTCCATCATCTCTTCCCTGAGCTCTGCCTCGTGATCCCACCCCTTAGCAGATCCTCCAAGAACTGACACTGCAAGGCAGGGTCCCCTGTCCCCTCTCTGTGCCTGCACCTGGGCAGGGGTGGCACTGCCACACTCTCCACACGACACCTTTTTATTGGAACCGCCCTCATCCCTGCAAGCCCAGCTGCAGCTCTGTGGGGAACTGGAGCCGTGTGTGGGCTTGGGATTAAATATTCTGAGCTGTGTGCTTGGAAAATGCTGCCCTGAGGTGAGGGCACGGGGGTGGGGGGTCACAGGTAGGTGACAATAAGGGCTGGTGGCACGTCACTGCCCTGTGCCAGCACTGGAGAGCTCCTGGCGTGGGAGTGGGGCCAGCTCAGCTGGATTGTCCTGGTGTAGCTGACACCTGGGATGAGCTCAACCCTCTGGAGCATTTGTCATGGTGTAGCCAAAACCCGGGATGAGCTCAGCTCTCCAGAGCAGTTGTCCCAGTGTAGCTGACACTGGGGACAAGCCCAGCCCTCTGGAACACTTTTCCCAGTGTAGCTGACACTGGGGACAAGCTCAGCCCTCTGGAACACTTTTCCCAGTGTAGCTGACGCCCAGGACAAGCCCAGCCCTGTGGAATACTTCTCCTGGTGTTGCTGACACTGGGGACAAGCCCAGCCCTCTGGAACACTTTTCCCAGTGTAGCTGACGCCCAGGACAAGCCTAGCCCTGTGGAACACGTCTCCTGGTGTAGCTGACGCCCAGGACAAGTTCAGCCCTGTGGAGCAGTTGTCCCAGTGTAGCTGATACAGGGATGAGCTCAGCCCTCTGGAATAGTTGTCCCAGTGTAGCTGACACCCAGGATGAGCCCAGTTCTCCAGAGCAGTTTTTCCAGTGTAGCTGACACCTGGGATGAGCTCAGCTCTCTGGAACACTGTTCCTGGTGCAGCTGACACCCGGGATGAGCTCAGCCCTCTGGAGAGCCAAGCAGGTGTTCAGGGAGACAGGGCTGGAGTCATCCTCACTGACAGCCCTTCCTGTTGGGTAAGGGACAGGGACCAGACACTGTCCCCCAGGAGAAGGGAGGGAGGTGGTACCAGTGGGGTGTTCATTAACTGTGAGTTAATTGGTGCTTCCCCTTAGGCTCAGACAACGAGTCTGATGAGGAAGGTGTGGGGAGGAAGGCCTTGACAACTCAGGTAAACAGGGCCTGGCCCTGCCCTCAGCTCCAGGCT
Organism: Certhia americana; assembly: GCA_018697195.1. Classification (NCBI taxonomy): domain Eukaryota; kingdom Metazoa; phylum Chordata; class Aves; order Passeriformes; family Certhiidae; genus Certhia; species Certhia americana. The sequence goes on along the minus strand of JAGMWU010000081.1, from coordinate 17,629 downwards.
GATCTGGGGCTGTGGGAGTCTCCCCAGTCGTGTGGTCCCAGCAGGTTCTGCTGCCCCCCCATTCCAGACCCCTCAGCTCTGGGGACATGTGGCTGAGTCCTCTCTGTGCCACGGGACCGGTGGCATTGTGATCACTGCAGGAGGGGTCATCTGAGCTCCCCAGCTTTATCCCACTTCCCCAGAGCTGTGTGCTCTTCCCTGCAGCATCCCACAGGGGTGTGTTCCAGCTCTGTTCCTGCCTGACCCTCTCCCTTCCCCCTTCCATCCCTGGTCCTTTGGTCGCATTCTGGGCATCACCTCACCTGTCCTCGTGGCCCTTGACCTCCCAAAAACCTGGCTGGGCACCTGCCCTTTTCCAAGAGATCCTGCTCCTGTTCAGCCCCAGTTCTGGCTCCTGCAGGAAGGAAGCTGCACATCCCAGAGCCCTTTGCCTGCTGGAAACCCTCCTGCTAAGGCGGGAGCCGCCGGGAGCAGCTGGTGTGTGGATCCAAGCCAGGGCGGGGAGCGTGACTTGGAGCTCCAAAATGAGGCCTCTGTGACCCAAATTAAGAGATTTCTGATCCCCTTTCCCTTTGCCAGCCCGGGGAGGGGGGAGCAGCCTCACACACACTCCTCGAGCTTCCTGCACGCCTGGCTAATGAAATCCTCCCTTCTTTCCCAGGAAAAGGAGTATGTCCGACAAGGCAAAGAGGCTATGGAGGTTGTGGACCAAATCCTCGCCCAGGAGGAGAACTGGAAGTTCGAGAAAAACAATGCAAGTGTGGTTTTTTCTCCCCAGCTGGCAGAGGGCATGGATGGCTTAGCAAAAACCGGGACAAACGAGGCTTTGGAAACCTCCTTGCGCCATGAAAAATTAACAAGCGTTACAATTACCTGATTGAATTAGGAATCTATTCCAGTTCAGTTAAATGTAAAATCCCCTCTTATTTAATTAGACATTTAATTGCATTGCAGTTTGACAGGAGAGGGCCCTTCCCTCCTCTCTCTGTCCGGAGGGCGGGCAGGGGTGGCCAGCTCACCTTTGGGATGCAAAGCCTTGGGAAGGAGCAAGGGAATGCTGATCCCACAGCTCCAGCCCTGCCTTTGCTCCATGGCCAGGTGCCTTTGACCCTTCTGGGGGCCCACACTGGATTCTTGGCCCATGTGGGGCACTGTTTTTCCCACCCCCAAAGCCACTGGTGTCCCCCTTCCCCAGCACCTGGAACCTGGGTGGGTGCTGAGGTGTAAATCTGGGATGTGGCTCTGCCTACTCCAGGCTTTTCTGGGCTGCACAGAGCTCTTTTCTCTCTCTGAAGAGTGGAGAGAAAGACGAGGGGTTTGCCCCCCAAACCCAACCTTATTTCAGGAGGTTGAAACACGACTGGGGGGGGTGTGAATCCTGCAAACTGCTGTCTCATCTGGTGTTTCAAATTCCCCTGTCAAGTGATCCTTTGTCTGATGCCAAACTAGCTGGGCAGATTGTTTTCTTTTTCCAAAGGGGGATGGATTTAAATAGACTAATCAGAGTTTAACACAGGGCTAACGATGAAAGGTTTTCATCTGCCCATCCCCAGCCCCTCCGGGGAGGCTCCTCTCAGCCGTAGGTAACACCAGCAGTGCTGGCAGTGAACCCCCTTCGCACCCCGGTGCTGCTACAAAGAGAATGTGACCTTGACGTGGGGTTTGCAGCCTGGCACAGGGCGGATTCTTTTTCTGTCTCATCCCTGCTGCCTCTCTGGATATTGTTTTGTTGATGGAAATTTAGGCATGGCCAACTGAAATGCGCTCGGGGCGGTTTCTGTGCTGAGGTCACTGCCTGGTATGGGGGGCTGGGGGTGATTGGGGGCTGCAGGGGGTGGCAGGTGCCTCAGAGTTTTTAAGCAAACCTCACCCTAAACAGAAACAATCCCTTTTACTGATAAAAATACAACTTTCTCATCTCTTGCACAGGACTTTGGTGATGTTGTTTACACTTTTGAAATCCCTTTCCACGGCAAGACCTTTATTTTAAAGGTAAGAACATCCTTGGGCTGATTCCTTGGTCTCTTTGGCATGGGGAAAGAGTCACAGCTCAGCTTTCAGGACAGGTCAGGCTGCAGAACACACTCCCTGTGCTTGAGACAGATGAACAGCACTAGGGAATCTCTCCAGGAAAACCCCTTGGCCAGCAGACAAACTCCCCAGTAAATATCCAGTGCCCCAGACTCCGCTGATAGAGTCGGGAGCAGGTGACTGCAAGACTCGCTTCCAACCCCAGCATCTCGGACTAATCTGACCAAGGAGGCTAATTGGAACTAATTGCCAGCAAGGCCAGGGCTGAGTGTGCGTCTGCTGCTGCCTGGCACCGGGCAGAGCTGCTCGGAAGTGCCTTGCTCCGTGCCCTCTCCCAAGCTGGAGTGGCTTGGCTGGGAACCACGCTTTAATGAAGCGTCGGTGCTGCCGTGGCTTTTCTTTGTTCCAGTGCATATGTTGCCTCGCTGGCAGGAGGTGCCAGTGGAGCAGCTCTGTGTTCACCAGCAAAAGCTGGATGGTCCCACTTTACTGCATTAACCGTTTGCCTCTGAAGATCCCCGCTCCCGTGGGGACTAGGGGGGGAATGGAATGGATGCTGTGTGTGCTGGAGCTTGGAATGGCTTGGAAAAAAAAACAGTCAAAAATGCAACTTCCCGAAGCAACGGTGCACGGGGAACTGCTGAGGGTGGGAGAGGGACAGACAGACAAGAAGAACTCAGTGACTCCCAAATCCTGAGGTCTGTGTGCCCTCCCTGGCCCCACGTGTGCCCTCCAGGTCCTTGGGAGCACTGAGGCAGAGGGGTGACAGCATGCAGGGCAGCCAAGCCGGCCTCACCCCTCCCCTCCCCTGTGATCCCACTTGTCCTTTGTGTTTTGCCCTGTTTTCCTTCAAAATAATCTCCCCCAAGGGGAGCAGAGGGGCTGGCTGACTGCTCTGGCTCTGTCCTCAGGCTTTCCTGCAGTGCTCTCCTGAAATGGTTTACCAGGAGGTGATTCTGCAGCCCGAGAAGATGATCCTGTGGAACAGAACAGTGGCAGCTTGCCAGGTGAGCGTGCTGGACAAAGATGGCTTAATCACAGGAGCTCCTTGGAGCGGAGAGCTGGAGCTTCCCCATCCAACACAGACTGCTGGCGGTGCTGGAGCCGAGCTGGATCCCAGTCACCGAGGCGTTAAATCTCCGCCGCTCATCCGTGCGCTCCGCGCGCTCCGCGGCAGCCGGCTGCACGCCTGTGCCCGGCCAAGAGCCCGAGAGGTGGGCAGGGAAAGGAGCCAGGGCTGAGCCAAACCTACCTCTGCCTGGTGGGAGGGTCTGGGCCTCGTGGAGAGGAGCTGGAGGTGACACCTGTGCCCCCCAAAAACTCGGGGGATGAACCCGTGCACGCACTGCTCATCGCCCTCCGCCCCTAAAGACCCTCTGGTCTGATCCTAGTGCTGATCTGGGGGAGGGACTGCATCCTCTTGGCACGTGCCGGGTCGGAGGCACAATCTGAGCAAATCTCCTTTTTATTTATTCTCCTGCCCTTCCCCAGATCTTGCAGCGGGTTGAGGACAACACGATCATCTCGTATGACGTGGCAGCCGGAGCTGCTGGCGGGGTGGTGTCCCCAAGGTCAGTTCATCCCACGCTGCCCCTAAACATTCCCAAACCATGGGGACATCCCTCTGAGGCACTGGGAATGCTCTGGGCTGCTGGGTGTCACCGTGGTAGGGCTGGTTGGCCCTGCAGGTAACAAACACTCCCAAGTGGTCCCTGAAATTTCCTCCAGACACTCCTGGCAGGATTCTGAGCTCCAAACCTCGGTCAGTCGGGCTCCCAGATATCAGTGCTTGGCTGTGCTTTGTTCCTGTATTGACACAGCCCTGCCACAGCCTCTCCCAGCAGTGCAGAGAGCGGGATCTGCCCCCTCCACATCCCGGGTGTGTTTTGAAGCCCTTTCTTTGCGCAGGGATTTCGTGAACGTGCGTCGGATCGAGAGGAGGAGAGACAGGTACGTTTCCTCAGGGATGTCGACCACGCACAGCCTGAAGCCTCCGCTCTCCAAGTACGTCAGGTGAGAGACAGGTGCTGTTCCTTCAGCTGGGATCACGCACTTCTCCAGAGCTTCAAGGCAAAGAGCCACTTAACTGCAAGCCCTGCTGCCTTCCTGGCAGGATTTGCAGGAAGCTGAGCTATTTGTGGAGCTGAACCTCGCTTCCCTTGTTCATCTCCCTTTGTTCAAGAAACTCTCTGCTCTGTCAGCGGTGCTGGGGCGTTTCCCAGCTCGGGGGAGTGGAGGTGCTGACCAGTAACAGCACGAACCCCATCCCAGTCCCACATCCTGTTTATGTTAACAGTTAATTCCCAAAGAGGAATTTCTGAGGGGCAGTAAACAGCTGGCTGTGGCTCCGAGCCTCCTCACATGCCTTTTGCTCCTTGTAAACTGCTCGCTCACCGAATTTGAGGCATTGAGGGATGAAACGAGGATGGACCAGCTCCCAAAATCTCAGCAGGGCTTTGGCCTTTCCCTGTCTGAAGGGACAGGCTGGTGATGGATCCCGGCAGGGTCGGGCTCATCAGACAAGGACTCCTTGTTCCTGCCAGGGCCCAGCTGTGCTGCCGCGCGCTCCGACTTCGGTTTTCTCAATAATTTGGTTAAAGTAATTGACATTTTATCTCAGAGCTGTTGGAGCTGCCTCAGTCTATTTAAGAACTGGGGACTTCAAGGCCTGGAAAAATCCTTTAACAAACGCACACAGCAAAAATAGCGTGTTCTGAAGAGGGAAGGGAAATCTGTATTTGGGCTGCGTGTGCACAGCTCCTGTCTCAGAGACGGATCAGATGGTGCCGGGAAGGATCTGGGGGCTGGAGTGATAAGTGCCAAGCCTGTCCTGAGCACACAGAGCTGCCTGGGACCTCTTGTTTGCACCCAGAGTTGTGCCTGGGAAAGCTTCCCGTGGGGAGCAGCTGGCACAATCCAGAGGCAGAGCTGCTGCTCCACCGGCAGCCCTGGCACCGGCGCTGCCAAGGCACCTGTGGGAAAGCTGCCCTGCCGTGCTGGCTCGTGTACCTGGAGCCAAGACACACACCTTCCCAGGCTCCCAGCATCTGCTCCTGCCCCACCGGGCCCTGGCCTTCACTGCCAGGCTCAGCTCCGTGCAGTGCATCCCAGAGGCGCAGAGGATCCCAGCCAGAATTCCAGCCTGGCTCTGCCTGACCCTCTTGGCTTTCCTCTGCAGGGGTGAGAATGGACCTGGAGGATTCATCGTCCTGAAATGTCCCAGCAATGCCAAGGTCTGCACCTTCATCTGGATTCTCAATACGGATCTGAAGGTAAAGCCAGTTCCTGGGTGAGGTGGCTGTGTCCCCGTCCCTAGCACAGCTCTCCCCTCTTCCCTGGGATCCAGCTGCCATAGAAGTGGCCTCTGAGCAATCACTGCCCTGAAGGGACTCAGGTTTGGCAAGCAGGGGTTAAACTACTCCAGAATCCCCCTCCTTTCCCAGTGGGAGTTCAGGAAGCTCTTCCTTACCTGGAGCTTTTCCTTATTTAAGATCTCACTTAGGGGTTTCACCTCTGAGTGCAGGACTGGGGGGACTGGAGGTTTTTCTCCTCTTTGGTGACCAAAACCAGTTTGAGGCATGGGAACTTTCATGCCTGGCCACTCCCGGGAACACTCCAGAGGGACAAATCCCTACTCCCGACCCCCCCCTGGCACGACCACCCAATATCCACCCCGGAGGGGAGAGCGAGCTGCCCCGGATCCGGAGCTCTTTGTGGAGCTGCTTGTCCTTGCCGGTGTCCCGGACAAAAGGCAGCGCACGGAGGGACCGGGATGGGGCGGATGCGGGAGCGGGAGCGGAGTTGGCCCCGTTCCTTCCTCCGCGGAACGTTGACGTGGTAACGGCGCTGCCGCAGCAGCACAAAGGCTCCATTCATCCCTCGGCTGTGCTGCAGCGCTGCGGCCCCCTCCTCTCTGCTCCTCTCCCCTCCCACGGCCCCCTCCCTTCCCCCAGAGCCCAGCGGCTCCTGCCTGTCTTGCCAAACGCTTCGGGAAAGGTTTGGGGAAGCGCCGAGAGGAGGATGGAGCAGAGCGTGCCCTTCCCTCCCCGTGTGCCAGGGGTGTGTTTTCCTTCCGTGGATCTGCTGCCCATCACGGGCAGGTTTTTGGGGTCAGGGGGGCTAACAAACCCCCCGTGGTGGGGCTCGGAAAGAAAAGATGTTCCTTGTGCTTCCCGGGCCGAGCGCTCCCGGCGCCGCCTCCGCCGTGGAAGGAATGCCGAGCTATTAATAACCTCCAAGCGCTCCCAGCGCCTTCCCCAGGGGCTCTGCCAGCGCCCAGACCCCTCCGCAGCTCCTCGATCTTCCCTTTGGCCCTGGACGAGTATTTATAGCCCCTGGCTCATCCCTTCCTGCTCCTCGGGGGAGGGAGGATTCCGCACGTGTGTGTGTGTGTGTGTGTGTGTGTGTGTGTGTGTGTGTTTGCGTCCGGAGCTGCTGTCGGGAAGAGGCTGAAATGGCCCCTGGAACAGCGGCCTCGCACTTTTCCTGCCCCTGTGTCCGAGGGAAAACCCACTCCAGGAAAAGATCTGTGCTGGACCACCCCGGTCGCAGGGGAGGGGAATACCCTGTGCCTGCCTGACCCTGGGGATAGTTAGCCACTCATCCCTCCGTGCCCCTGAAGCAGTTCCCAGCCCTGCCTCAGCTCCCTCCCCCCCAGAGCCAAGGATTATTATTTTTTCATGGATCTCCCACCGCGGAGCCGAGGCCGAGGCGGTGGGGGGTGAGTCGTGCAGGGCTTTTTTAGAGAAATCCAACCACGTTGCAGTTCCTCCCCCGGATCAAAGCTCCCTGAGAGCCGCAGCTCCGCACAGCGGTGCTCCTGCATCCCTGGGGTGGG
>JAGMWU010000080.1:178931-200000 GCA_018697195.1 Certhia americana | reverse complement strand
GGGGCTTTCGGGGCGAATGCCGGGCAACCGAGGGAACGGGGGAAGGGAGCGGGGAGAGCGGGGGTTGACGGCGCTGCCTCCTCCACAGACCAGGAGCTGCGGAATGTCATCGACAAGCTGGCGCAGTTTGTGGCGCGGAACGGGCCCGAGTTCGAGAAGATGACGATGGAGAAGCAGAAGGAGAATCCTAAATTCTCCTTCCTCTTCGGGGGCGACTTCTACGGCTACTACAAGTACAAGCTGGCCCTGGAGCAGCAGCAGCGTGAGTGGGGCCTGTGGCTCGGGCAGGGGCCGGCTCGGGGCTGCCTCCCTCCCCCGGCCGCGGGGTCTCGGGGTCGGCCGGCGGAGACACTTGTGTCTCTCCTGGCTTCGTTCTGCTCCGGTTTGCAGCCTCTCCCTGCTCTCCGGATTGCGGGTAGTTGGCTGAGCGCTGCCCACGGCTCCTCACGGCCCCGGTTGTGGGTTTGTAGGCGGGCAGGGGAGCCGCAGGGACGGGGCAGCGTGGTGAGACGGAGCTCAGCACCTGGAGGGCCGGAACTCGGCTTGTCCTGGAGTTGTCCCTTTGGAAGTGCACAGGGAGTTGCTGACTCTCCTCTTTGGCACCATCCACCCGTGGTTTTGCGTTAATCGTAGCAAATGCTGAGTTGGAAGGGACACATCAGCATCATCGAGTCCAACTCCTGGCCCTGCGCAGGACACCCCAAGAATCCCACCAAGTGTCTGAGAGCGTTGTCCGAGCAGCTCTGGAGACCCCTCTGACCCCCTCAGAGTGAGGGTCTGTTTGGAACCAGTGCCATTTTCACCCGTGGGCTGGTGGTAGCAGGTTTCTCTGGGAAGTTTACTTTCAAAGTTTACTCTGTCTGATAGTGTTGTGCAAGCAAAGCCAAGATATCGAGGCTTCCGCACAGATCCAGCCCCTGCCACAGCCATCGCTCCCACCGGCTGCGCCCATCCCAGCTCCTCAGGGCACCCCATCTGTGGAGGAACTCATTCAGCAGAGTCAGTGGAACCTGCAGCAGCAGGAGCAGCATCTCCTCGCTATGAGACAGGTTGGTTTAAGATGAACACTCACCTGGTGTAGCCTGTCAGTGGCTGTAGGAGTTAGGAGTGGAGGGGGAGAGGATGGTTTGCTACTGAGTAGTGATGGAAGTGAGGAAGAAGGGACGTTGCTTTCCTAATTTTTTTTGTTTGGTAGATGCCATCATTCCCCTAGAATGGATGTATCTGATGTGTAGCTTGATCTGTGATTAAAACCTTTTTTTTATTCTTTGAACAGTCGTGTTAGAGTGGAATAAATTGTGACCACTTTAACTTTGGTTTAATGCTGCAGATTGCTGGGAACTGAAAACTGGAAAATGTTCCAGTTTGTAGTATTCTGACTTAGATGTGATCAGGGGTGGAAGGGAACCATGTGCTATCAACTAGCAGGTTTTTGCAGGAGATGTTTAGCTGTTAAAGCTGCTGAAAACCAAACTGAAGAGTTCCTTGTGTCTTATGTTCCTTACGTGTAAGAGCTTCTTGCAATTATTTTTTTTACATGATAGATTTTAGAAGTAGAAGTAAACTGAACTTCTGAAAAATGTAAAGAGTCTCTTCAGAACCAAAGAACTGAAACGTTTTCATGAGGTCGCAGTACTTGTAAAATATTTTGGTCCTTGAGATAGCTACTTATGTCCAAGAGGATTAGGAAACAGCAGCTTCATTCTTTAAAAGAACATTGGCTATAATTTAATTCTTTCTCCTGTTTTTGCTCCTGTTTTTTGTTGTTCTTTTTTAATCAGGAACAAGTCACATCAGCAGTAGCCCTTGCAATCGAGCAACAAATGCAAAAGGTTTTGGAGGAAACACAGTTAGATATGAATGAATTTGACAACTTGTTGCAACCAATAATTGACACTTGCACGAAAGATGCAATCTCAGTAAGTGATCTGAATCTGCACAGGGATTTGGGTTTGAGTTTTGAGATTCTCTGTACATTAACAACAGCTTTATATCTGTGTCATGTGGCAGGTAAGATGAAAGCTGTTACCTGAAAACTCCCCTTCCTGCATTATTTCAGAGCTAGAGGAAACCCGTATTGTGGGAACACATTAGACTGACTTAAAATATTTAAAATTTGCTTTTCTAAGGCCGGCAAGAACTGGATGTTCAGTAATGCCAAGTCTCCTGCACACTGTGAGTTGATGGCTGGGCACCTGCGGAACCGGATCACAGCGGAAGGAGCTCACTTTGAGCTGCGCCTGCACCTCATCTACTTAATCAATGATGTTTTGCATCACTGGTAAGAATTCAGTTATGGGTTTCAGTTTGCTGTTTTGATTAATTTGATGAAATTTCTCTCCTAGGTACAGTGTTGGTTGACAGTGGTTTGACTTGTCACTTTATATTGTTAACACATCAATTATTTTTAGCAGCTGTCCTCAGATGTCCACGGCTTTGATCTAGTAATCAAATTTGTCTAAAACCATTTTACTTACTTTGTGTACTTTCCCCCCAATTTTCCTGACTTTTACAATAAAGTTATTACGGAGAGAACTCTATTTTTTGATTCCACTACTTTTAATACAGAAGAAGTTGAGATGAATTGAATATCCCAATGCACTTAGTGTTATAGAGGAAAAGATAACTCTTCCCATTCCTTTCTTGAAGCCAGCGGAAGCAAGCACGAGATCTTCTGGCTGCTTTACAGAAGGTGGTTGTGCCTATTTATTGTACCAGTTTTCTAGCAGTGGAGGAGGATAAGCAACAGAAAATTGCCAGAGTGAGTATCTGGTTTTGGTTTAGCTGTGACTTTTGCTTTGTTAGGTTGGTCCTATGTAAATTGACAAATAGGCAGGTGAAGATTGCTGAGATTTTTCTGGTCTGATTGTCATTGTAAAGTCTATTACAGGAGGTGGTCTGTTCCACATTTAAAATGGAACTTAAAAGTACCTAGGCTTTATTTAAGAGTTATCATAATGATGAATGCATCTGAATCTTTAGTGGTTCAAAAATAAATACCAAAATCCTAGGTCTTATGAAAAGCTGAAGACACAGAAATGCTATGACTCAATTTTTCTTTGATTGTTCATAATTTCTAAAATATTTTCACTCTTATTCATGCAGCTTCTTCAGCTGTGGGAGAAGAATGGGTACTTTGATGAATCCATTATTCAGCAGTTGCAAAGCCCAGCTCTTGGACTTGGCCAGTACCAGGTAAGCCACAAAAATATCAGTTTGCTTATTTATGCAAATATTTTGAAAATTATTTTCCTTTTCGAAGGATAATGTTAATTTTTATTCCCCCCTCCCTTGAAGTTGCTTACAAGCAAGTTAAAGCAAGTTGCTTTACAAGAAATAATGTAAAATACAACCTTGTTATTTCAAATATTTAATAATCCAGCTGCTGATATGGTCATGAATACAGACTGATACAGTCCTGTATGTATTTGACAGTGTCTTGTATAGCAGGGAGTGTTTGGTCAAAAGGAAACAAGTGAATGTGGCTTTAAATTGGATACATTGACTATAAAAGTTGTTGTGGCAGTAGGAACTTTTCCTTTTTATAATTAATAATGAATACTGTTGTTGGAGCTGTATTGGAAAGACAGTACTAAAGATGGTGGGTTCCAGGCTGCAGAGAATATTTTGGAAATCCCCACAAAGCTTTACAATTAGATTGGGTAGCTCTACCAGCATTTTCCTGCATCCTCACGTGTTTTTTGTGAGAGAAGGTGAAGGGCAATACAGGGAATTCTGGACAAGTAGATAGGGTAGGTATTATAGGTGCAGTGTTCACTTGTTCTCCTTCATTTCTTTTATCAGGCAAATTTGATCACTGAATATGCAACGGTTGTACAGCCTGTGCAAGTGGCTTTCCAACAGCAGATCCAGAACCTGAAAACTCAACACGAGGAGTTTGTGAACAGTTTAACACAGCAGCAGCAGCAACAACAGATCCAAATACCCCCGCTAGAGAACGAGGTGAAATCAACACCCCCACCTCAAGCCCCCACAGCAGCCCCAGCCTCAGCTCCACCGTCTGTTCCAGTCACACAAGCAGGTACTGAGCTGACCTGGGACCTGTGCAATAATCAGAGGGTGACAATGTTATGACTTCTTTTTTTTTCCTTCCTTCTGTAGTAATGAGGCACAATGCACTGCTGGTTTGCTTCAGGCAAAGGCTCAAATCCATTCAGAGCCTTGCAGCAGGTGCAGGCTGATGCTTGAGTGTAAAAAGAACCAAATTAATGAGCATTAAATGGTTCAGAAATCCTGTCTCCCAGTAATTAGATTTCTGCAGGACAAATTTCTCTGCAGCCTGGTGTGCTGATGTTTTATTGACTGCACGACTTTGATGCTGACAATGGTCTCTAAATTGTTCCAGATGATGGTAAATCTCAGCTGCCTCTGGCTGGTTCTACAGAGTATGACACAAGTGGGTCTGGAGTGCAAGATCCTGCTTCAGGTGGACCACGTGGGCCTGGATCTCATGATCAGATTCCCCCAAATAAACCACCCTGGTTTGACCAACCACACCCCGTTGCACCGTGGGGTCAACAACAGGTAAGAAACAGTTCTGAAAATGGATGTAGGGGTTCAGAATGATTGTCTTGGTTGTGGAATTGGTGTGAAAAGCTGTGAAAGTTCGAAATCCAGATTTTAATGCCAAGCTTTGGCATTCTGAGCACAGTTAAAGACAAAATGTTAATCATATTTTAGTTTGTTTGCTGTCATGCTATTCCTATGAACAAGAGCTGTTTGGTTCAGGAACAGTTTGGTCATTTCCCATCTTTTTGCTGAAGTTGCAGGCATTCAGACTCATATTTGAAATGTTCTTTCACTTGTGCATGTTGCCTATGTTGTATTTCCATAAGAAGGGATGTTTCTGTGTTTATTTTTGTAACCTAATGACCAGGCTTCTGTACTTTACCTCCAGGGACCACCTCATTGTCCTCCCTGGAATAACAACCATGAAGGAATGTGGAACGAGCAGAGAGATCAAGGCTGGAACAATCAGCGAGAGACACCTTGGAACAACCAGCCTGATCCTTCTTGGAACAACCAGTTTGAAGCACCGTGGAACAACCAGCATGAACAGCCTCCATGGGGTGGGGGTCAGAGGGAACCTCCATTTCGAATGCAGCGGCCACCTCACTTCAGAGGCCCATTTCCTCCACATCAGCAACATCCCCAATTCAACCAGCCCCCGCATCCGCATAATTTCAACCGCTTTCCACCTCGCTTCATGCAGGATGATTTTCCACCTCGCCATCCCTTTGAAAGGCCTCCTTATCCTCATCGTTTTGATTACCCCCAGGGGGATTTTCCTCAAGGTAAAGTGTGTACCAGGCCAGGTTTTCTTATGTTGTAATGCTGATTGCCATTACAAAATTATGAAGTGATTTGGGGTGACAGTTTATCCTTGGTGGACTGTTGTGATTTCCTGAGAGACATTTAATTTGGGAAGCTACTGCTAAGAACTTGGTAGGAAACACATGCAGAGTTGGATGCTTCCTTGCTTTTTGAGTCTTCCCTAAAGGATAAGAAATTGTAGTCCAAATTCAAATCAGCATCACTACAGACACCTCTTTTACGATTACTTCACTTTAAAAGTAGTAAGTTCAAAGGTGAGAAGCAGCATTTTCTTGTAAATTTAATCTCCTGCACATCAGCCCATGGGTGAGTGCTGATGAGAGCTGCAACCTGTGTAGAGGGAGGAAGTTGAGAGGAAAGCTGAAAGGCTTTGTTCCTGTGCATACACTCATTCTTTGTTTTTATTTTGACTGCCAAGCTCTTTAGTTTTTTGCCTTTAGTGTTGTGTGGCTTGGTGTAGTGTGTGGTGAAATGATCCCTGCCTCCAGTTCTTCCTCCTCATCGAGTCTGTTCTCTTGTTTGAACATGGCAATGTGTGGGAGTGTAACCTGGTGTTGCTTTCATCTGGTTCTGCCCAGAGTTAGTTTCCATTTCACCTGCAGGAGTTGCTGTTACTCTGAAATGATCTCTATCAGTGTAAAGACCAAAGATCACTCTGGTTCTGTGTGACAGGTCATTTAGAAGATATTTATGTTTCTGTGTACGTGTTCAGAGTTGCTACCTTAATCCTAAAAGGTTCCCAATTTTGCAAGTCCAAAAATGGTTGAAAACCAATGGATTTGAGTTTATATATTTAGGATTTGGTTTAACTTCTGTAGTAGAGAACGTCCTTTTTTTTTTTTTGCCCTTGGGTTTTATTGTTTGGGTGGTTTTTTTAAGAATTGTGGTAGTGAGTAGGGAGAAAGGAAGTTTAGGTTCAAGATCAGAATGAGATGCTCGGTTTTGGATTCTAGTGATGATTTAAAATATCTGTTGTTTCATGCAAAATCGTTGGAGGAAGGGATCTATTAAACCAGATGGTTAAAATTAGGAAAGCAGTGAAGCAATGAAAATGCAGACTATGCTAGAATTCTTATGACAATGAGTCAAATAGTACCAGCTCAAGATTGGGAAGTGGCTGTAATGGCTTTTCCTGGAAAAACTGTTAATCCTGTTGCAAAGTACGTTGATTTTCAGTCTTGCATTTTTCTCCGTAGAGTGCAGTGAGTTCAGCAGGGTCTCCTGGCATTCATGGCATTTGTCCATCAGTGGTTGGATGAGTGTTGCTCACTTCCCTATTTTAACAGAATTATTCTCTCTTCCTCTTCTTCAAATTTATTTTTCTCCAAAAGTATTTCCTTGTCACCCACTGATGTGAGTTAATTGCTGCTGTATGTATTTCTTTATATATGTTGATTTGGCAGAGAGACAGAACTAATTACGGGTCTAAAGCTGAGCCATGATTGTGTACTTAGCTTCAGAAATAAATCCCACCCAAAAATAACTGCCCTGCTGCATCTGAAACATTCTGTTCTTGAGTGTGTCTTTCTTGTGGTCCTTTTGGCCACAAAGGAAGCAGTGGCTTGGGACTGAACCATCCTGTTGTCTAGAGAGTGGTTGCTGTGGGTATTTGTGAGTGTGGACCTGCAGGCAGCCTCTGGTCCTTCACTTCTGGTGCTTTGTTGGATCTGCAGAGATGGGGTTTTAGGATAAATGCAGTAATTGAAGTACATCTCTTGATTGCTTCCCTTTCTTCATAGCTAAATAAAACATTTTAACCTTCCCATTCTACAGAAATTGGACCTCCTCATCACCATCCTGGTCACAGATTGCCTCATCCTGGAATCAGCGAGCATCCTCCCTGGGGAGGGCCACAGCACCCTGATTTTGGGCCTCCCCCCCATGGATTTAACGGGCAGCCCCCTCACATGCGGCGCCAAGGACCCCCTCACATGAACCACGATGATCCCAGTCTGGTGCCAAATGTTCCCTACTTTGATCTTCCTGCTGGACTGATGGCTCCACTTGTCAAAGTAAGTGTTTGCTATAGGATTGACTGGTGGGATTAAAAGATCCAAACCCTGTTGTTGTTAGGGGCAGTTCGACGTGGATGTGTATAATTTCAAATCCTTCTGTCCTACAACCAGTTGTGTAGGGAGGGGTATAAGAGGAGGAGAAGTTGGGGGGACTAGATAGTTAAAATGGTGATGATTTTCATGTGTTATGTGCTAGAGGAAGCACACAGTTGAACTCACAGTGTGAAAGACTAATTTATACTTGAAAGTCTGACCCCTGTTTGTGGAAATGGAAATCCCCAGTGATTTCCACATGGCCAGAGAGACCTCATAGGTCAGATGGGGCCACTGTACTTAGTTCTTTGTAATCAGAATTCTCATGAAGATATTTTATAGTATAACTGTTACATATACAAAGAAGGATAGAGAACAGGAAGCATACCTGTGTCAGCATCTTTAGAGGTATTTACATTTATGTATTCTATATTTGAGATGAACAAATAAGCCTCTTCTATCTCTTTGTGTTATTCTTACACACCAGTTTGTGCCAGGCTTCCATCCAGACACATTAGTGCAAAGGTGAATGAGATCTGCATTTTCTCTACCTCGTGACCCATTTAATACTGCAACCTGTGCAGTGCAGGCTTTTCTCAGAGAACTCACAATAGTGATGATAGCACGAGGAAGCACCAGGTCATCTGCAGAATACTTATTTCCAGATAATCTTTTATCCAGTATTGAAATTTGAGGTCTTTACACAGCTAAATCTGTACTTAACTCTTCAGGTAGCCAGACCCATGACACAAATATAATTTTTTTTTGTTTCCGGCAGCTTGAAGATCATGAATATAAACCTTTAGATCCTAAAGATATACGTCTTCCACCTCCAATGCCCCCTAGTGAGAGACTCCTGGCTGCGGTTGAGGCATTTTATAGTCCACCATCTCATGACAGGCCTAGAAACAGGTAAGAGTAGGTGTAGCCAATAAAATGGTAAGGAAAATGTCCTAAAAAAGTGCCTCAAACCAAAAAGTTCCTCTCTCCTTTTCGCCTGTGTCTTGGTTCTAATGCTCTTGTATTGCAGCTGCACTTGCTGTTTGATCTTATACTGAGATTGGCAAGACAGTTTTGCCCCAGACCCTTTGTTCCATACAAAATCTGATGAAAACCCTTAAGGTGACCACTGAAGTGGAATTTTACACATCTGAGTTCTGTGTGGTTGATTTGTTGCAGTGAAGGATGGGAGCAGAATGGACTGTACGAATTCTTCAGAGCTAAAATGAGAGCAAGACGGAGGAAAGGTCAAGAGAAGAGAAATAGGTGAGAGTTCCTGTGTGCCGTCTTCTGCTGTGTGCTCTTCATCTGGAAGGTGCTTGGGCTAAATGCAGAGGGAAAGTCTGTTCAGCAACATGTTGATGGAATAAGTGAGATTCAGTGTGCTGGAATCTCTGTCTAATCTGCAGAAAATGGAACTGGCACAAGTTGCCCAGAGAAGCTGTGGCTGCCCAGTCCCTGGAAGTGCCCAAGGCCAGGTTGAGGGGGGCTTGGAGAAACCTGGTCTTGAGGAAGGTGTCCCTGCCCAATGGCAGGGGTTGGAACTGGATGAGCTTTAAGATCCCTTCCAACCCAAGCCGCTTTGTGTTTCTATGAAACAGTTTTTCACACTCAGGCTTTCACTTTCACTGCAGAAGTAGTGCTTGTGTGTAGTTTGAATTTGATCAGGAGCAGATTTGTGTTTGTGGTACTTCTCCATGGAATCTCACTGGAGTTTCTCTGCTCATCTGTGCAGTGGGCCTTCTCGATCTCGCAGTCGGTCTAAAAGCCGAGGTCGTTCATCTTCCCGGTCTCATTCACGATCTTCAAAATCATCTGGCTCCTACTCGAGATCGCGCTCTCGCTCTTGCTCTCGCTCGCGATCCTATTCTCGCTCACAGTCCAGGTAGGGCACGGGGGGAGCTGAATCTTGGGAACTGGGGAGTGGGAAAACTCCAACCCTCAAGGCTGATTCGAGGATCTGTGGGGGTTGCTCTGGTAACTCGTGTGCTCTCCCTTTCAGGAGCCGGAGCAGGTCCCGCTCCTCTCACAGCCGCTCACGGTCTCGCTCACGGTCTCGATCCAAATCGTACTCCCCAGGAAGGCGGCGCCGTTCCCGTTCTCGCAGCCCCACTCCTCCGTAAGCCTTGGTTTGGTCCTCTCTCCTTTTACCTGAGCTGTTTGAACACAGAGCCTGCAGGGACACTGCCTCTTTACCAGGAGATAAGAATCATTTCAACAAAGAGCAGTGTCCTGGTTTAGGGCAAGTTTGGGGAGAAACTCCCCAAAGGGGCCCCTTCAGAGAGCAAACCCACAGGGCCCCTCCTTCCCTTCCCAACCAGTCTGGGAAGGATTCCTCAGAGAGAAGTGGAAAGAACCTGTTTATTTAACAGACAGAGCACCCCCAACACACAAAATGAACAATAATGGATAACAAATTCAGAAAGTCTCTCTGGGGAATGGTCACTCTGTTATTGGTCCCTCCAGTGCCGGAGAAGGACTGCAGCAGGTCAAAGTACAGACTCTTGGTGTTTCCCAAGTCCCAGTCCAGAGCAGGTTTGAATGGTTCCATGAAAAGGGAGAAGGAAAAAACCAGTCCAGAGAAAATCCAGACTGCCTAGCTAAACTAACTAACCAGCTGAAGCAAAAGCAAGAGCAAGCAAGCAATGCCAGCAAGCAAAAGCAGCACTGTTTGTCTGTGTCCTTCCAACTATTATCAGGAAGCTGATAACAAAACCTAAACAAAACTTTCCCAAGCCAGACTTGAACATAATATCCAGCCTAAAAATGACAGACAACTGGGGATACAAACCTCATAAGGACACCCCAGGATAAGCAGAAAGATGATGGAGAGCAGATTTAGAAACAATTTATCACCTATATGTGCTGGTAGAGAGAATATTACTCTGTTGTGGTGGCTTTTTTATTTTAACAAAACTGCGTGCAACTGTGAAGTCTGTGTCTGCCTTCCTTGGGAGGAGGAGTAATTAGAGCTCTGAGTGCCCCATTAGGAAGAGCACAGGGTTTGATTTCCCTTGTGCTGAGAAGCAGGTGATGTGTTTCTGGCACCTCAATAACTTCAGAATCTAATGGCTTTAATAAAGAATAGCTTAGTAGAGCAGATGGAATTGTATTGGATGTTAATGTGTAATGGAATAGAACTGACTGTGCTTTGGATCAGAATAGTATCACTGGTTCCTAATTTGTTCTTCTTTTTTCTTAGTTCTTCTGCTGGTTTGGGCTCCAGTTCTGGGCCTCCTATACCAGAATCGAGACTTGGAGAAGAAAATAAAGGCCATCAAATGCTAGTGAAAATGGGTAAGATGCTGTTCTAGAATCTTAGGGAAGCCAGGAAATAAAATTAGACACCAAAGTCTTAGATATAATTAATTAATGCATGTTCATAAGGAATTATTCCTTGGCATTCCAAGGAAAGCATGAGAATATTCAGAGATAGAAGTATATGGAGCAGTGATAGTTGCTTTTCTGGGAAAGAGAAGACAGGGATATGAGTTTGGCATCAGATAGAACTGACCCTACTCGAGGTATTTCATCTCCCTGCAGTGCAGGTCAGCAGGGTTGACCAGAGAGATTTGGCTTGTGCTACCTTTCTTCTTACCCTCCTAACAGTTTTTAGGGATACTGCTGCTGTCAGTTCCTAGAATCTCTGCATATTACTGCTTGTGAAATAAACGTGACAGTTCATGTGCAGGTTGTCTGTTCCCATCCTGCTTTATCCAGCTGATGCTGTCTTTGGTTGTTTCCAAAATGTCCATGTTCGTCTTCATAATTCCAGTAATAAAAAAACAGTGAAAAGATTGCCATCTTGTGTCCTTGCTGCAGGATGGAGTGGATCTGGTGGATTGGGAGCCAAGGAACAAGGAATTCAGGATCCAATTAAAGGAGGTGATATCCGAGACAAATGGGATCAGTACAAAGGAGTGGGAGTTGCGTTGGACGACCCTTACGAAAACTACAGAAGAAATAAAAGTTACTCATTTATCGCACGCATGAAGGCCAGGGATGAATGTAAGTGAATGTTTCTCAGCAATTTAGAAACCTCTATGGACTTGAAAGTGATTTTTGTAAACCCAAATCAAAATATCAGTAACACTTAATTTTTTCTAGTGTAACCTATAGAGTAAAACAACAGGTAAGTGGACATGTACCCTGATTAACCTGGCAGGTTTTCCTTTTTAGGCATTGTGTTGTGTTCTCATTTCAGAAATGTTAATTAATTTAGTGTGTTCTGTGTAAGCCACTTCCTGGCTGCAATATTGAGCACCTGCCCCTTTGAATGTTGCCCCACAAAAACTTGGAGCAGTTGCAAAGTTGGTTGAGAGGGAGTTGTGCTGCACAGGGGACGGCTGCTGCAGCAGGGAGGTTGCTATGGTTGGCATCAAGTTTATCCCTGCCCTATTCAGAGTTTCCTACCATGTTCTTCCAAAGCCAGAATTGGTAATAAATTCCCTGTAGTGCAGGAAGGGTTCAGAAAAAGTGGAGGTGTTTATAATAGGTGAAGACAATTACCCAAATGATAGATTTGTGCCATCTGTGATACATTGAACATCAGCACTTGCCAACAGCTAAAAGGAAAAAGCTGGCATGCTCAATGAAATGTCACTTCTGCCTCTAGATCTGTGCAATCAAATGGGTTCAGATAAATCCCATAAGGAAAAATTCCTTATTAACAGAACCCTCATTCCACAAAACATTTCAGGCAGCTTAGCTAACTGCAGAATGTGTAAGAACTCTTTTCCCTATTGTTTCAGCAAAGCGTGAAACACAAGACCCTCTACCATCCGAGTAAGATTCTCTGAAGAAAGATGTCTTGCATCTTCTGCAAAACATTAAACTTGTAGAAATCCGGATTAAAGTCTGGAGGAAGTGACAAATTAATTACTTTTAAAACTATGGTGAAAAATGGAAAGCTATGACATGTACTTCAACACTTGTCAATTAGTGCTTAAAGAAGGCCAGTTGTTACTATGACATGTCTAGCAAGTTTAAAAATTTCCATTATCTTGCAAAACTTTCTAATTAGCTCCCCATTTTATAGTAGAATTAAACCCCATTCAAGCTCTTCATGGTGCAGGACTGTGCCTCATTCATTCCTGTGGAATACAGACATTATCTGATGTGGTTGTATGTTCTCTAGCTCCATAATGTATGTTTATTTCTCTCAAAAGGTTAATTCTATTTGAAGTGGAGGGGTGCTGCCTTGGGATCAAGTCAGACTGATGCTGAGCAGTGTGTCCTAATGTCTAAATGGGGAATGAAGCATCTAGTTCCAGTGCAGGTGACCTCTGAGCACTGTGCAAGCTTTTAGAACCTTCCACCCACCTCCAGGCCTGGCCCAGCAGCTGCTGCAGCCACCACTTGAGGCAGGACACAAGGGTCAGTTCTCTGGTAGCTTTTCCAGCACTCTGATGGATGGGCGATGCTTTGTAATGGACAACAGTTCTTTGAGCTTTTTATATTTTTGTATATACCCTTTAATAAAAGCTAATTAGTTCAATAGAAGAGAATCCATTTTCTCTGCTCTACACCTTTCTATCCACGAGATGTTCTGGGAAACCTGCTGTAATCTAAATGAAAAAGAAACAAATCTTTTGTAACTGTTTCCAGAGACCACCAGCTTAGAGCTGTAAGGCCCTTACCTGCACTTCCACTCCCCAGGTCTGCGTGGAGGTTCCCTTTTCCAGTCCTTTGTTTGTAGAGCAAAAATCCTCTTAAAACCATTCATTTAATATGGTGGAATATCAATTTGTTCTAGATCTACTGTAGTTGTGGAACTGTTCCTGTCTGTGAATCAGCATACAACACCTGTATGTTACCAACTTGTGAATGTTGTTGTTTTGCCTTCCAATAAACAATTTTTTTTTTTAATAAAAACGCAGCTGAGATTTCAGGGTAAGTGGACTCTTGTATCTTGACTATAAGCCTTCCTTGTTTTGAATTTATATTAATAAACACACTCAAGCATGTGTTTGGGTTTGTTGTAATCTGACAAGGCTGTAATCTAGGAACACTGTTTAGATAATGACAGTAAAGTCAGGATATAGTAATTTTCTGCAGTGGTCATATTTCTCAGGGGCTGTGGTACACACTTTCACTTCTACCACAATCATAGATGCCATCACAGATCTCACAATTTACTGCATAATGACAGTCCCAATTGGACAGAAATGTTATCTTCATGTCTCTTTTGCTGACACAGTCTGGCTGAAGGTTCCTGCGTCTCCCTGTATTGTGTACGTGAGTAAAACATTCAGGTACAGAAAGGTAAATTATATATAATAATTAGCAACTTGTACTAACTAATTTATACTAACATAGCAGTTTGTATGAATCCTTCCAATACAGTTTATAAACCTTTTATCTGTGCAGCCTGGAAAGGTTTCTTGTTTCAGCCTTAGAGCTGTGAATATAAATGTCACTTGAAGTTCAGTAACTGTCCAAGCTGTTATTTCTCCTGGGCTCTCCGAACTTCTTCAAGTGCTTGCTCAATTGTTAGAGGTGGGGATTTGTGATTCTCAATGTACTGCAAAAAAAAAAAAAAGAAAAAGTTAATAAACTAATGTCTTTCTTATGTAGATTATCTTCACATCATTTTTCTGTACTAGCAACAGAAAGTGACCCTTCTGTTGCAGCATCTGAATGATCCCTGCTCATCTGAGGACAGCTAAATGCTACAGCAGGAACCTTAATTTTTAAAAACTATGGCCTCCAGCAGGACTTCAGTATTTTTTTTTTTCTTTTAAACTTACTAATTCATCATATACAAAGAAACTGGCTTTGCTGCAACTACCACAAGCATTTGGAAAGTAACCTGGTTTGTCATAAATACCTTTTTAGCCTCTTCCAGGGTATGGTAGTGGAACTTCTCATGCTCTAATGACTGCACGAGGGATGTGTGAAGGTGGTGAACGTTCTGGATAAACTGCTGGGTCATCATCACATGCTGCTTACACATGGCATGTAAAACAAGAACCGAGGGGCTGTAGGCAGTCAGGGCTGTGAGAAAGGGACAGGATGTGAGGCACAGCCGATAGCAAGGTCTCAACAAGCCAAGCTGGGCTTAAGTGCAGGAAATAAGAGTAAAAAGGAATAATAAATATGGTTTTGGTACCTTCTACTGCATCCATGCTGATCACATGGCTGGCAACTGGCACTGGATCAATGTAGCTTGTTCCAACAGGAGGGGTGAGCACTGCAGAGGGGTTTGCTGTGTATTAGGATAGCATCAGAATTACTGAGTGAGGACAGTGGAAAAGTTTAGTGCTACTGCTTGGTTCTTCAGTTTCTTGGGACAGCAGCTGCCCTAAAAGCACTGTACAGCATAACAGGAGAATTCTGTCAGCCAAAAAAATGTTGACATAATTAAACAATTTCCACGGTTTCTTTACTCTTAGGCTCACACCACCATTGCAGAAGGCACCTTTTCTAACCCTAGGCAGAGTAAAAATAAAGACTTTTGTACTCAATGATTGTTTTCTCAAAGAATGGTGGCTCTTAGCACTTTTTCCTTTAAGTGAAGAGATGTAGGCAGGGAGCTACACCCACAGGGTGTGAAAGCTCCTATCAAATCCTGTCCTGGGGCCATACTGCTTTCCCAAGAGAGAAGTACAATGCAAAAGAACTCTGTGAATGAGCAATCACTTCAGTAACACTACAATGCTTTACGATAGTAAAGATATCAGAATATTGAACTTCATTTGTGAGTACTACTCTGCTGTTGTGAGCTCTGTTGCTAACACTTGCTCATCCAGCCTCAAGTCCTGTGGGGGATATTTTTTAGCAAAAAACATTTCTTATTATTATATTCAATCCCAGTCTTTTTTGTAGACAGCAGATTAAAGTGTTGGGCTTTAGAAAATTTTTAATTTAGCACCAGTGAGGGGAAGCTGGCACTGAAGTGAAGAAGTCTATCAAGGGTGACTGGGTTGGCATATATAAAATTGTAAAACTTGCCTGACTAGGGCAGTAACTGCTGAACTCATGTAGGAAACAGTTCTGTGCGAGAAAAGTCTGGGACAGGACTCAGGAGAGATCTCTATGGTTAAGTTTTGAAGTTTATTCCACAGGGTGTGGGTGAAAAGAGCCCCGCTCGGGGTTAGCTCAGAGCAGGCTGGAGAACACAGGAGCAGGAGAGAGCACAAGGCAAGAGAGCATAAGAGGATAAGAGAAGAGAACAGAAGAAAAAGAGAGCCATCTCTCCTTTTACAATGACTTCTATCTCTATGTTGAATATTCTACTTTCTCATTAACCAATCTAGTACTGAATACAAATTCTGTACATTTCCATACATCCTATAGGAATTGCTACATTACCATGTTTTACTACTTTCTAATCTCTAAATCTTATCAGGGGTCCCTTCCTGTTGAGCCAGGGAAGAAGGGTCTGTTCTGGTTTTGGTCTGTCGGTTAGTAAATCACATTCTTAACAAAGAGAGAAAGATCTTTGGTCAGCCAAAGCTGTTCTAGAAACATTCAGACAAACCCTGCTTTCATTTCAATGTCTGTTCTAGTTTCTGCATTCTTAGCATCTTTGGATAAGTAGTCAGATTTATAGGATTTTCCTGTTTCTCCCTTTCCAACAAACTCACCCTTTGCCCAGCAGTAGGTGAAGGGAGGCTCTGCTGTCTGAACTGCAGTTTCTGTGACAGTCACTTGGTGCTCCTGTCTGTGCTGCTCTTGGGTGACCAACGGGGATGACTGGTGTGCTCCAGAACACGTGCAGCTCTCAGCATGTCCCTCTACATCTTCCCTGTCTGTGGTGGACAGAGACCTTTCAAAGTCTTCAGAATATTCTGAATTAAGAGTGCTCTCATTCTGATTAACGTAATCCTCTGTGTGTGGACGGAAATCTGAGGAAACTCCACTCAAATGTTCAGAGATTTCAGCTTCAGAGACACATTTTTCAACATCCTCTTCAGTTACTTCACTGGTCATTTTGAAAGCAGCCTGATCCTCTTCCACCAGCAATGTATCTTTTTTCAAGTATTTGTTTGATTCTTGAGTAAACTCAATGTCTTTTCCCTGTAAAAGTATTTATTTTAGAACCTCCACACTCCACCAGAGGCTGACTGGGAATAAGTGTTGGTGGGGTATTTCTACTTACTTTCTGCTTTACTTCTGCTGCCTCACTGGTAGTATCTGGTGCCAAATCATCAAGGCTCAGGATATTCAGTCTGAAGTCTGCAAACAAATGACACCTATGCATGAGAATTTGCAAGAAAATTACAATATGCTTTCCTGTAAGTGAGAAAAATGGGAAAAAAACCTTAGTACTACCTTCCTAGTTTAGTACTAAAAAGTAATAGCAATCAGTCACTGATTCTTTAACTTGGAGAAACTCCTAAAATTTCCTTCTTGGTTCTGCTGACATTCCTGAAGTTCAAGAGATTTTTGCTGCCCCTCATTTCCAGCTGTTCTCACTCTCACCCCACTCTGATACATGAAAACGACTCTAAATGTTCTGTTTTGACATCATAATGTCACCCAGGGCAGCATCATTAATCTGAACTAATTAAGTCAAAAGCAAAGAAAACAAACGTATTACACTAGGAAAGAAAAAAAAGAAACAGCTCATGATAATTACTTTGATTAGACCTTGGTTTATGTAAAATTTCACCAGTGAATCCTTTTGAAGTGACTATTTGCCCATGTTTATTAAGAGAATTTATCAGATTATCAGTACAATTCATACTGACTCTACTGAGACAGTATTTTAGAAAACTTACCTTTCAAGCTGCTGCTGGTTGGATCTTCTGTATCATCTCCTTTAGAAAATAATTCATCTAATGACGTTATTTCACTTCTGTCACTTTCAAGGGATTCTTGGATTTGCTTGGTGTAGCCTGCTTTAGGCAGAGCAATCTTTACAGTGTTGTCTTTCATGGAAGATGTCAGCAATTGAGATCTCATGGTATGTCCTGACAGGTTTCTGCTGGGGGGTGAAGGTGCTGGTGAATTAACTCTACCAAACACATTTTTCTCTGAGTCTTTGTTGTGAAAAGAAGATGCTTTAGATAACTCTGCTGGTGAAACTTCCTTAGGAGGTGGAGGAGCCTTTCCTGATGGAACTGGAGTCTTGCTCTTTTTGAAGAACATGAAAAAGAGATTTATGTGTTACTTCATTGTTATGTGTAGATTGCTAAAAGGAGAACAAATCATTGTGGGTAAAATAGAGTAATGTTAAGATGTGCACCTGAATCCTATCATGAGCAAAACACAAATGCAAATTTAAAATTTAGTTGCTGTTTATCTAAATAAAAAGCCATCAACCAATTAAAATAATTATATAAAAGCATTAATAAAAATACATAATCCAGCAAAGTTTGTATTTACCTTTCTACCCCACTGAGCAATCACTTACCAGACCCTTCTGATTCTCATTTCCACTGGAAAACCCCAAAGAGCTCTCCATCAGTTCTCTCATTTCCTCTTCATCACTATCCAGATCAAGCTGTTGTTTAACTTTAACATTCCTTTTAGGGCTTTGGATGCTTTCCTCTTCCTCAGAACAGGCATCCTTGCGGGTCTCATTCCCACTGGTGGTACCGTAGTTCTTCCAGTACTTCTTCCTGGCACCACCTTCATGCCCAGAGGCAGATGAGCTGCACTCCTCAGCCAAAGACTTCAGGCCTGAGTCAGTGTTCTGCAATTCCAGGTGCTTTTTCTGACCCATGATTTTGCTTTCTAGTTGTGCCACTTTATTCAGGACTGAGCTTAACCGTGTGTGGGAGGAGGTGCTGCCAGCTGTGCTCTGGGTTACACGGCTGCTCCCTGCCCACACGGTGCTTCCTGGTACCTGGCACCGCTGGATCCCACCAGCATTTCCATTGCACACCTTCAGGAACCTGCTGTGGTGGGATAGAGTTCTTCCAGCGTTTTCCAGCTCTGTGTCCACCACCGTGAGATCACCACAGGTGCTGGTCCTGCGAGGTACGTGGCTGTGGCCCTGCCAAAAATCACAGAGTCACTGACCTTAGAAAGACCTGACATCATCACCGAATCCAACCTGTGACTGATCCTGTAAGAGATGGTCCCAAGTTTCCCTAATTTGCCTCACGACCATCTCGAGGACAGGCTCAGACCCTGAGGACTCCATTCACTTTGGACAGGGGCTCTGGCCTGGTCAGGGCAGGCGCTTGCCAAGCGATTGTTTGCAGGTGTGCCTGTTGTATCCCACTGCTCCAGGCAGGTACAGGTGTCCTTGTTGTACCCTGTGGTATGCTGCTCCAGGCAGGTACTGGTGTGTAATGGTACGTCCTGCACGTTTACACCTGCTTCCTGGGACAATGGTTCCCCTCCACACAATAATACTGCTCAGCTTTTTGCTTTGGACAGATGTCACTGGCTTCAGCAAAAATCTATCAAGAGTGACTTTTCTGCAAAGGACTTTTGAGATCTTCCCATGGAAGAAAGACACATCTATGGGCAGAAGGCCTTGAGAACATTGTCTCTCTATTGGTAGCTATACCCCTCTCTCTCTCTTTATTTTCCTAAACTCTAACTCTCTCTCTTTCATAATTGATGTTGGCACTCCATAAAAGTGCATTGCTGTGATTAAACTGAAAGTCCCCTTTGCTGGGTGTCTTTTACACTCAGAGATCAGGAAAACGAACCATCAGGACCCCGCTTGTACGAGCGGATCGTGACAGATCCCCACGTTGTTAACCAGACCAAAGCCACATCCAATCTTTCCTTAAACATCTCCAGGGGTGGTGACTCCACAGGGATAATGTCTCCACGGGCAGCTCCTTCCAATGTCTGACCACCCTTTCTGTGAAGGAATTCTTTCTAATGTCCAACCTAAACCCTCCCTGGCACAGCTTAAGACCGTCCTCTCGTCCTGTAGGTGGTTCCCTGGAAGCAGGGAACTACCTGGCTGCACCCTTCTGTCAGGGAGCTGTAGGAAGGGGGTTGTACAGATCCCTCTCCACACAGGACACCAACACCGACCCGGGCCGAGGCTGCCTAGGTACCGACTGAGACAGGGCGCCGGTGCCTCACCTGCCCTCGCACCGTGGGTGTCCGAGAGATCGCGGCCATCCGGAACGGGACGAGACAGAGATGAACGGGGCAGGATGAGGCGGGACAGGGTCGGAGCGAGTACCATCAGATCCGCCCGACCCGAGGTGTCAGAGGTTTCTGTGGGCCGGGCCAGAGCGGGCGGTGCGCGGCCGTGCCCTGGAGTCCGCCACTCCCCAATATCCCATCCACTCATTGGCTGCGAGCGAGCGCTTTGGCACCGCCAGCCAATCACAAGCAGGTTTACAGCCGGCGGCACCCGCGCTCCGACTGCAAGTCCCAGTATGCACCGGGGTCAATAAATGCGGATTTTTACAAACCCGTGATTTGCTTATTATTGGAGAGAGTTGGGAAGTAATCCAGTTGTTCAGCAGGATTTGCGTTAAGACCCCTCACTGAAACAATACATTGTAGGCTGTAGCCTGCCTTTTGTACCTGTGTGTCATTTCCAGGGACTTGGAGAAACTTGTACTGCATGTGTCACAGTGAAATTTGGCATTAGGTATCTAACATCTTTATATATTTGCAATACAATTATATAGCTATTAAGCTTATGCCATGGATCATTTTTATTTTGCCTTGGTTTTTTTTTTTTGTTTTTTTGTTTCTTTGTTTGTTTTCTGGGTTAGTTTTCTAGTACTTTCTAGTGTTATCGTTCGGCTGTAAGGCAGTTCCTAAGGCTTGAGTTTAAGGTTCTTAAAAACTTTCCTTTTCTATCTCTGAAACCCTGGCTGACAGATATACACAGCTATATACTCTGATTATGTATTTTGATTATAATGCCAGATCAGACTTATGAAATAAAAAATGATAACAAAATGCATCTGGCAACCCACAAGATGATTTAGATTGTTTACTACTGAGGAAGATTAATGATCAGAGAAGCCCACGGACTGGGACAACTGAATCTGAATTTATGATCTAAATGACATCAAACCTGAGATAATTTGCTCTCCTTATTCTGTGTTAGTGGATTATTTAATTTCTTTTTAATATAGTTGAACTGTGCACTGGTTTTGCTATCTTAATTTTCCTGTCTTTTAAAGGATTGGGATGAACCCGAGCCTATGGTAGAACTAGTGCTGAGGACCTGAATTTTGGGATGAAGAACAATAAAAATGCAGAATGGTATTATACTGTGGTCAAGACTCTATACAGTTTCTAAACAATTTTTTATTCCTAGCTAGGGGAACACCTTGAGCCATTTTCTTTGCCTGACTGTATTTCAAATATGTAGTTCATCCTAGGAGTGAATGGAAACCAAATCAGATGGGTAATCTGAGAACTCCTAAGAAAACAGACTTCTCGGATTTTCTTTCTGTTTACCTTCCAAAGTAAAAGCTGGCACATTTTTTTACAATTTCTCAGATAATAACAGATGCTGAGCTTTATGCAAAAACCTTTGGAGATGGAACATGGGGAGAAATGAAGTGAATGTGAAATTCCCATGGCTGATTTCATCCAATCCATTCAAACCTCTCTCGTTTTGGGATTATTTGACTGCCCAAGGAGGTGAAGTCCCCATCCCTGGAGGTGTTTAAGGAGCAACAGCTCGTGGCACTCAGTGCTCTGATCTGGTTGACAAGGTGCTGATCAGTCAAAGGTTGGACTCAATAATCTTTCAATAAAGAGGATTCTTCCGTTCTAA
>JAGMWU010000080.1:123784-178921 GCA_018697195.1 Certhia americana | reverse complement strand
GACACTCTCCTTCAGCCTCGGACACTCTCCTTCAGCCTCGGACACTCCTCAGCCTCGGACACTCCTCAGCCTCGGACACTCTCCTTCAGCCTCGGACACTCCTCAGCCTCGGTCACTCCTCAGCCTCGCACACTCTCCTTCATCCTCGCACACTCTCCTTCAGCCTCGCACACTCTCCTCAGCCTCGCACACTCTCCTCCGCCTCGGTCACTCCTCAGCCTCGCACTCTCCTCCGCCTCGGTCACTCCTCAGCCTCGCACACTCTCCTCAGCCTCGGTCACTCCTCAGCCGGCGCTACCGCCTCCTCGGGCCCGCGCGGCCCGGCCGTGCCGCCGCCTCCCGCCCCTCGCTCCGCCCCGGCCGCGGCCCGACCCAGCGGGAGGAAGATGGCGGCGCTCATCCCCCTCGGCCAGCAGGTACCGGTGTGCCTGGGGACGCGCGGCCCTCGGCACCGTTGGCCGGGCGGCCACGAGGAGCGGCAGCGGGGCTGTACCGTAGCCGGGTGCAGCCGGGCCGGCATTGGCGCTGAGTACAGGCCCTGTGCGGGGAAGGGCTCGGCCCGCGGGGAATGAGGGTCGGGGCGCGGCGGGGAGCGGGACCCGGGCGGGGCGAGAGCGGCGAGCGGCCCCCGCCGTAACCCGGGACCGATGCGGGCGCTGCTGCGGGGGACACAAGCTGCGCCGGAGCCCTCCCCTCATGGAGGCCCTGGGGCTGCGTCCCTGGGGAGGGGCTGAGGGTCTCCTGGCGCTTCCCCACCCCGAGCCGCCGGGATTACAGTGGGCCGGGGGGAGGTTTGAATGCAAGGGCTGGTTGCCCCGCACGTCACCCCGTTTTCCTGTTCGTACCGCCGGGAGCTGCTGAGCTGTTGTGACAGGGTGTTATGGTTGTGTGGAGTGTTCAGGAGGTGCGTGAGGAGCGCGGGGACACCGGGAAGGGGCTGGGGGATGAGCGGGAGGTGTTCGCCTGTCAGGAGGAGGATGAGCTGCTGCAGGGTTGGTGTTCTCATTCTGCTGTAAGGCACTTCCTAAGCCTTGAGTTTAACGTTCAAGGGGACAGAGCACATATCCCTGACGCTTGGGAGAGGCTGTTTCCAGCTCTGGTAGAATGCTTAGGAACCCTGGGTTGATTTCTGTTGTTACAAGTTTTTTTTTTTTATTGATTTCTCACCCAAATAAGCCTAAGCAGCTTGATCGCTGTTTATTATTTTCTATGGCCCTGTGAAGAGAATTGGTTTACTTATTTGCTGTAAAGCAAAAGAAAAGCAGCACCACCCCATTACCTTCAATATCTTGAAATTACAACTACTCTCTATGCGGTGCCTAGGCCAGTCAGGCATTCTGAATCACTCTTATTAGTAGTTCAAATTATTTGAATATATTGATTTCCTTTTAATAATGATCTTTGAGTTACGATACTCTAAAAATGTGTCTCTCAATGGAGTTACATGGTGCTTGGATAATATAACTTGTTGTGTGTCTTCAAGAACAAGTACTGCTGTTTATCTTCTGTTTAACAGGAGTCCTGTGTAACATCGATTTGATTAAGTGAACATATTCAGAAACTTCTGAAAACATCCATGTGCACACAAACTGTTACAAAAATTTCCAAGTGATTAATGTTGTGTGAAATAGAGTGAAATAATGTTGAGTCAAATAAACTCTGGATGTGAAGGAGTGTGTAGTTGTGAAACTTCTATAGTACATTGGTAAAAATCAAATAATTATCAAATATTTACTTTAGAAGTCCAGTTTCTCTGTTGTTTAAATTCTTGCTGATCTTTGAGAGACTGACATCAATGGTGTTCCTTTTGATAGAAAATGTTATGTTTAGGGGGATAAAGGACCACATTCTGTAAACATATCCATTATTTTATAGTACTTTCCAACTAATTCAGTGGAAGCATTGTAGTTCTAGAACTTGTTTTCCTATATTGAACTGTCAAGAATAATCTAGCTGCAATCAGGGCAGTAAACAGAATTTCCTTCAAAGTAATAAACTTCCTCTTTTAATAGCCTCAGTTTCGTGATTACTAAGATGTGTGTTAATTAAGAGTATGTGGCAGAAATGAAATTACACGGGATAGGAGATATAATGTTGAGGCATGTCCACTCCGAAAAATATAAAATAAGATTATTGATACTAACATATCAAGGGCTGCAAACAGCATGGATAATTCAAGCAGTTTAAAATTATGAACAGGAAATCAACTTGGAGATTAAACAATCTCCAAGTTCCAAAGGGTCTGTTTGAAAGATGGTCTAAGGCGTTGGTCAGAGGTGATGTTTTGGGGAGTATAGAGCATGGGAACCATGGGGTGGATACACTTTTAGTCAAATTGAACCTCTCTAACAAGTTATGCTTTGACATCATCAGCTGTGCACTCTGCCAGATTTTTGTCTGTCATTGACAGTCTCACGTTGGTCCTTCATCAGCAGATGTCACCAAATGACAGAATCCTCTTGAATGATGGTGATGTCACCACATGTGGTGACGAGTAGATACAGAGCTGTGCTATTTTTGTCACTTGAACCCATTTTGTCTGGTCTGCTTCATCACAGAGGTGCAGTCACTTAGGTAAATTGGTCTGAGAGACTGAATCTTTGTAAAATCTGCAAGTAGAGAATTGATCCTGAAGTGCTTTCCAGCAGCGCTTGGGTGAATAATTGGCTGTAGAAGAAATTTCACAGCATTGAAGCCTATCACCCTGGCTTCCTGCCACCTCTGCCAGGTAAGTCAGCTCCATGTCATGGCTGACAATATCAAATGAGGGTGACAGGAATGTCTGCTGATGGGATGAGATCATTCAGTCCTGCTGCTGGAGCAGTTTGCTCTGTATTTTGGTATGAATCCAGTCTCTGCGTGCTCTAGGTCACTCACCACATCAATTAGAGGAGCTTGTAGTTGGTGGTTGACTCTCTTGTATGAGCTTTCTGATAAACAAAGCTTGGTGATAGCTGGCTGCAAACATGCTGGGGTTTTTTCAGAATGAAACAGGCTATTTCCTACTTCCACCTTTTCTCTGAATGATGTGTTTCCTGCTTGGACAGGAACACAATGCTTATATGTGCTGATCGTTTACATGCCAGCACAAAGAATAATCAGATTTATGAGTTATGTTTGCAGCATCCTTCTGAAATCCTGTCTGCCATCAGGAAGAGCAAGAGCTTCCAGAGGGTGCTGATGTTGGAAAATGCAGCAGTTTATTTTGTTGATGGATATAAGTGAAGTACATTTAAGACACTTAGGAAACTGTTCTGAAAATGTGGGATTTTTCTGTTCAAATAGAGCTGCAATCTTCAGAGAGACAGTGTTTCCTTGGTGCTCGTTTCAGAGAACTTAGTTATTATGGATAGCTCCTTAAATGAAGATTTAGCACGTTTACTGTAAACTCATTAAAAAGGTTCTCTTGGCGTAAAATAAGATTTTCATGTTCTTGGTTGGTCTTTTCTTTCATCATGTTCCTGCCTTCCTTCCTCTCAGAGTAGGCAGGACATCTGGAAATCCATGAGGATGACAAGGAAGGTAATGTTTGGGAGGGGATATAGTCATGATGGGACTTAGTGTGAAATAATCCTTTTCAAGTGTCTGACTGCTGTCCTGGAGTTGGAGAGTGGTTGTCCCAAGCAGGTTTTGTGACACCTCTGCATCTCGCCCATTAAACTCTTTATTGGGCTGTTTTGTTGCTTTCTTTTTAAGAAAGTTTCAGTGCCCTTGAGTCCACAGCCTTCGTGTAATTAATTACATGTGGTGCAGTCATTACACCAAGTTGAAGTCCTCCAAAAAGTTGTCAGGGAATTGTGAGAGTTGATAATTTGCCATTCATTATGTGTATATATTTTTTGGTTTGGTTTGGTTTGTTGGTTGGTTGGTTGGTTGTTTTTTTAAGTGGAGTGTTGTCGTTGGAATTTTGTTTTTTTTTACTCTGTTTCAGTTTAAGGTCCTAGTCCTGACACAGGCACAGGACTCTGTGTGTTTGTATAATTGTCAGATGGAAACATTCTGTAAGGATGTATACAGTGCAGGATATAGTCAGGTCAACTGGAAAATGTTGAAATTATGCTGAAAGCTGGGCCTTTGTTATCAGTACTTCTCATACTGAGACCTGAAATACTTTGGCAAATAATTCAAAGCTGTTCTTCAAAACCTTATCCCTATGTAGCATCATTAAATAAAAGTGTGAGGAGAGGTAGGAACTCTGATGAATGAGAAGTTCTAAGAGATGACAATAACCTGTGATCTTGGTGGATCACTGTTATCCACACTCAAATTTCAAGTGCCAGTTTGTAACACAGCAAATTAACATACTATTTGAGGTTTTTGATAGAAGTGATACCCAAAGTGTTATACATTTCTTTTCCTGTCAATTCTGATTGTTGTTTATTCTGTTTTCTTATTTGTGTTTCAGTTTTCTACTGGGAATCCAATATATGAAACATATTACAAACAGGTATGTTGTTAAAAATAGTAAAAATAAAGTGCAATTTCTTCTTCCCCGAGATGTCCTTCTATTTCTTTTCCCTATTGCAGTGCTAAAACTTTGTGAATTCTCAGTGGTGATGAAATTTGTGTAACTGCTTTTGACCTAAGGGCAAGAGACATTGCATTTCTTAAATCTGCTTTCTCAACAGTCATGTTTCAATTAAATGTTAATTTTTTTCCTTCAGGTAGATCCAACATACACAGGGAGAGTTGGGGCAAGTGAAGCTGCTCTGTTTCTTAAAAAATCCGGTCTCTCTGATATCATCCTTGGAAAAGTAAGTTGAAGGAATTAGATAATGCAGTAATTGTCGCTACACTTCTTTTAAGTGAAAGGAAAAATTTTAAAAGAAAATTGGACTTTTGTGTTACATTTTTGTTGTTAACTGGACAATTCAGTAACGTTGTATGTCATTACTTGACAGCAAAATGAACACTTTAAGATGAACTAAGTTTTCTTTGAAATTCACAGCAACTTTTTTTTTTTTTTATCTCCACAGATATGGGATTTGGCTGACCCAGAGGGTAAAGGATACTTAGATAAACAGGTAAATGAAAGTTTCAAGTAGACTTCTTATATTACCTTTCCTAGATTAGCCTTGTTTCAATCAAGCCCTGGTACCACTAGTACTTATCTTTAGATTTTTCAGGGTTGAGTTTTTGTTTACAAGATGAGTTTTTTCCGCAGCATTGCTCATATCCAAGTGTATTACACAGTGAGGCTGCAGAAAAGTTTGGTTCTAAGTTTTTGTATCTTTTTTGTTTTGTAAATAATTGGGGTGTGTACTATGTAGATACACAGTCATTGAGTCACAAATGAAAAGCATGATTTGATTTTAGAAGACTTTCATGCATAAAAAAATTAGCATTTTTACTAAAAATGGTTTGGAATGTCAAATAGCAAGTTACTTGTAGACACAAATAAACTCAAAACATTACTAATTTTTAAGAAAAATGGTTAAATTTTAGTTAGGAGAGGATTCCTCAGAAAAACTGACTTCCAGATTTTTCCTCTTTGTTTCCTGTTATTGTAAATTTTTTCCTGACTCATCCATAAAAGCAAAGGGGTAGTTGTCATTACGGGGCTGTCCATCTGGGGTTTGTTTTTACTGAGTGTACAGTAAATGGGTTATTTTTTTGTGATTTTAAACTGTTTTTTAATAAAACACAATTGTTTGTAGGGTTTCTACGTTGCGTTGCGCCTTGTAGCGTGTGCACAGAACGGCCACGATGTAAACCTGAGCAGTCTGAATTTGACTGTGCCACCTCCTAAATTTGTAAGTAATATCCACTTATGTGTTATATGAGAACTAAGGCTTCAGTTGGAATATTGGAATAATCTTCTGTTTCATAAATGTCGTGGTTCTGGGGCTTCAGGCTGCTGTCAAACAGTTCCTTAGGCCACAGCAGCCAAGGGCTGCCACAATCTTGTCATGCTGAGTGACAAGAAACCAGCCTCAGCCTGAACTGCAAAACCAAAGTGAGTTTAAGTCTGGTCAGCTTGGTTAGGAAGCTGATGTAGCTAAACTCTCAATTTATGGGGGGAAAAAAAAAAAAAAAAAAGGAAAGAAAAATACTATTTGGGGCTGGGTCAATAGGACTGAGTAGTAAAAGACACTGCTGCTGCAGACCCTCTTTGCCTTGTGTTGGTTCTGTGTTTGGATAATGAGTAAACCTCTTGCATGTTCTTACCCAAGTACTGTAATGCTAAAGTGAGTGTGACTTTTATTTAGCTACATGTGCAGCCTGTTTTCCACCATGTAGTTAAGCTTCTTGTCTATAACCATCTCGAACTTAATGCAATTAGTATTAGAGATAGAAGTGTGTATCTATTATTTTTATATATATATATATATATATATAAATGTATGTGTATATATATAAAAATAAAAAAAAAAATCTGCTTTTTTTAGCGTGACACTAGCAGTCCTTTGCTGATCACACCACCCTCAACAGAGACTCACTGGGCTGTCAGGGTAAGTGTAAAAGAGAACACATTCCAGCCATTTTTTAGAAGTAAATATTTTTCTTGTGTTTAAATTTCCCAGTGAGAGACTTTTGTATCAAATGTATTTCCCATTTCAGAAGTCCTCCTTTTCTGTGCAGACCTGTGCACAATAGAGAACACCAAGGTGTAGTTTTAGTTCTGCAATAAGTATATTTGACAACCCTTTGACAACCACTGGTGTGATGTTTTTAAGACAATGAATTTTAATCTTCTGCCTGGATTTCTTGCAGAATCCTACAATTAGGCACTTGGTTTGTCTAAAGGCACGCCACTGGGAACAGCAAAGTATTTCACCACATCCAGTCTGAAATACTAATTTAAAGCTTGAGTTCCTGTGCTCCAATTAGTATTCAATGATACAAGCAATACATATAATTTAGAAAAAATAACTTTTGATGCATATGTGGAGATATTTCATTTAGGTAATTTTCAACTGCCAACAATTCCAAAAGGTAGAAATTTAATAAAAGAACTTGTAGTTACACGTACTTGAAAGTGGGAAGAATAAGTTTTAGTTCTATAGAGTTGATCAAAGTTTCTTTAAAACAGAAGCACACCTTGTCTGCTGCATAGTAAAATCATAACTTTAATCTATCATAACTTTAGATTTAAGAGCTTAATTTCAAAGCTTTCTCCATGGGTTTACATTTATTGTTTAAATACAATACAGTGGCACTTGCAAGAAAGCTTGGAAATTTAGGATAACTACATTACTGACCGGTCTTAATTTCTTGCAAGGTTGCATTTTCATTACTTACCCAGACACACTTTTTTACTTAATCAGACTATTTCTTACCAACTAGGTGGAAGAAAAAGCAAAGTTTGATGGTATTTTTGAAAGCCTTTTGCCAGTAAATGGTTTACTTTCAGGAGACAAAGTAAAACCAGTACTGATGAATTCAAAGCTACCTCTTGATATCCTTGGAAGGGTAAGTTGTTTAGATTTAGCTAGTCTCTGTTTAGCTTCTCATAGTTGCAATGTTAAAAATGTCATTTATCAACAGAGATCAGGTTTTGGCTGAGATTTTGCATTGTGTGCATGCTATAAAGCAGGAACATAAAGACTCTGAAGTCTTCCACTTTGAAATGAAGAGTAGTAATTTCAACCTTAGAGTAGATTTGCTTCATTATCTCTCTGTTCATTTAAGAGCTGAAAATTTGATTTTGATTGTTTAAAAACAAGAAAAAGCTTGCCTGGACCATAATAGCTGTTACAACATTAGATTCCACTGTTTTGTCATTTTTACAAATACAAGTTATTAGGCATACCATTAAATCCATTCCCTGTACAGGTGAATACCTTAAAACATCCTCCTTTATTTGCAGTACAAATTGTCAAGTTGTTTTTACTTTCATGTGTATTTATAAATATTCCTGAGGTCTGAGTTCAGAGTATCCATTGTATATTTGCAAGGGAAGCAGACCTTAACATATTTTTCTTCCTCTGTTAGAAACACATTCTTTAATGCTTTGCATATTGATATTTCTGAGAATGAGTAATTCTCAGAATGAGAATGAGAATTCTGTGTAAGAGCTTTATCTGCTCTTAAAGTTACATACTTTTATCTCTTCGGGAAGAAGTGCCTCTTGCTCTGTATTATCTACAAAATCTAAGCATGATTTGTTTTAATTCTTGAGTATTGTGAAGTCTTAAAAGGCTTTGGATTTTATCCTGGTATTATCACATTAGAAATTTGCCTCTTCCGAAAAAGTTTGTGGACAAGATAAGGCACTGAGAAGGACTAATCAAGGACTTCAATTTGTCAAGGGTCCAGTGATAAAGCAGAATTCTCACAATTGGGCCTCAAGTCATGGCTTTTTGTGCACTCTGCTGTCTCCAGGTCATATTGATGATTAAACAGTGCTATGCTGGAGTTCACAAAGTTTTGTATCTCTCTAAATCTTTGCAAGTTTCATTGAGGGTGCCTGACCTAATAATGAACTAAAGTTGATAAATGCTTAAATTCTCTCCAACAGGGAATTCAGGGGGCCAGAGGGAGCTGCACATAGTTTTAGTTTTTAGCAGAAAACCCTAATCATCTAGGAATGGAATAGGAATTAAAGATGTATTGACATTTCTGTTGAACTTTCTTGTGAGGAATTTGGATGATCTGCTAGCCCTCACCCTCTGGGCAGTTCTGAAAGCCACCTCTGAGTGCTTTTACTCAGCTTGATGAGTAAATTGTAATTACATCATAGAAAGATGAAAAAACTGCCCTTGTTGCAGCCAAAATTTGTTAGAGCCAGTGTTGATTCCTGTGGCCAGAAAACTCTAATCCAGTCTGTTCCATCAGAGAATGTTTAGATAGGTAATATAACTAATATGATCTTCACCAAAATCTATGAGGAATTTTCAGAGGGCATGTTAATACGATGAATACATAAAATGTAACTTGGTCTGCAAATAATTTTTTATTCTTAATTGCTGTAGGTCTGGGATCTCAGTGATATCGATAAGGATGGTCACCTGGACAAGGATGAATTTGCTGTGGTAGGTTGCTTTAAATTCTCAATTTACTGCCTAGTCTTGTCTGTCAAAGCAAATAGCTCATTTCTTTCTCAAGAGCTTAGCAGCTTTCTCTGCTACAGTTGACTGTTCTATTCTAAATTGTTCACATGGAGCTATTAAATGACCTTCCTCAAATCCATCTACTGACTCTTGCCTGTGTCAAGATTAAACTTGTTGGAATTACATTTAAAATTAATTGCTCTGGTTTACATCTCTAGTCTTACTGTCTTTGTTTTACTAAAATGTGTCTGACACAGGAAGATCCTGTTGCTTTTTCTAATAATTGTGAATGTTATCTGACCTTTTTGCCTTTGCAGGCAATGCATTTGGTTTATAGAGCTCTTGAGAAAGAGTCAGTTCCTTCACAATTGCCCCCTTCTCTCATACCACCTTCTAAAAGAAAGAAGACACCGGTCTTTCCTGGTGCAGTTCCTGTTCTCCCTCCCAGCCCTCCACCAAAAGACAGCCTCCGTTCCACACCATCCCATGGCAGTGCCACCAGTCTGAACAGCATAGAGGGCTCATCTCCCAAGCACAGCATCAAAACAGCACAGGTACACGTCTTTTTTTTTCTTATTTTCGTATATTTGTAAGCTGTAAGAAAAATAAATCTGCTTTTTGATTTCTGCCTCGTGCGAGCTCGGGTGATTGGGGCGGAGAGGGTGAAATGGTAAGACTTGGAAGATCACCAGGTGAATTTTAATCAGTGACCATGAGGCAGCAAATCTTAGGGGGAATTTTCACTTTATATTGAAAGTGAAACCATGGAAAGGTTTTGTTTGTGTATCTGTTTTAATACCTAGGAAATCATTAATCTACTTCTAAATCTCCTGCTATTAGCATGAGGACTTTATATGCCTAGTTGGGTCTGTTATTTCCAAAGAATTAATGCTTTTTAACTGATGAATAGCTCTTTATCAGTGTTTTTATTCAGATAAAAATTGTAAAGCTAAAACATAATCAGTTGAAAATGCTTATGACCAGTCAGACTGGAGTATGCAAAATGTTCAGCACATCCAGCTCTGGATAATGTTGTATATACTCAGTGTGTTCATAAAGACTGCTTCTGTTCTTTTGAAATACTGAATTTTGTTTTGCAGCCAGCTGTGAATTGGGTGGTACCAATGTCCGAAAAAGTGCGATACGATGAAATTTTCTTAAAAACAGACACAGACATGGATGGGTTTGTGAGTGGCCAAGAAGTAAAGGACATTTTTATGCATTCAGGTCTGTCTCAGAATCTCCTAGCACATATATGGTAAGAATTCCATGTTAGCTGTGTTTTTGTAACTTGCTGATCTGACAACTCAGATTCAGAATGTGGTCCTAACGCTAAAAAACCACCAGAAACAAAAAAAAAAAATCCAAACTTCTTTAACTTGTCCACATACTGCAATGTGTGGGATGTGTATAAAATTAAGGGAGAAATAAATACTCTCTTTGCTTTCCTGGGAGCGGGGTCAATAGGTCAGTCTGTGAATTGTGATTGTCTTTTGAAATTCTAGTGCTCTAAATATTTTCTCAGACTAACACTACTCAGTTAAATACGTATAATAAAATACTGCACTGTTTATGGAAATCTAACTAGAGTAAGTAAGCTCTGATGAGGCTGAACCAAGAAGAAATTACGTGAATATGTGTGTTTCAGGCTTTCTGGTAGAGCAGATTTTCTTATTTGTAAGTATGATCTTTTTTTTTTTTTTTTCAGGGCTTTGGCAGACACGAGACAGATGGGAAAGCTCAGCAAAGACCAGTTTGCACTCGCCATGTATCTCATTCAGCAGAAGGTCAGCAAAGGGATTGATCCTCCACAAGTGTTACCTCCAGATATGATCCCTCCCACAGACAGGAACACACCCATCCATGTAAGTCAGCAATTTGTTGTAGATAACACTGAACTTATGTGCTTTAAAAGTAATGGGCTATAAGTATGAATATTGTATAGTTTTTTTTAGTATTATGATAAAGAATTGCCAGTGTTTTTTCTTGTCTTCTCTTACAAACTTCTTTTAATATTTGAAAATACAGCTAATCTTTTAACAACCAAGACAGTAAATAAATAAAAATGCAGTAAAATATTCCATAAACCAAGGAGTAATAATGCTGGAAAAAATCTAGCATAAAAAATAATCCTTTGTCGTACAGAAGGTTGAATCAGGGAACTTGTAACAGCAAATATTAAAAGCTGATTGAGCAGCACCAAGTTCCTCCCATGGAAACATGAAATTTTTTAATGGTTAAATGAAGAGTGATGATTTCCTAGTTTCTGGGATACATCCTTTGTAGCATGGCAGTCCACAGTCCTGTATCCATCACTGCCAGTACCACTTTTCTGGAGCATGTGACCCTGCTTTGTTCCTTTCCTTGTTCCATTTCTGAAACTGAATTGAAGAAATACATCTGTCGTGTCACTACACTGACATTTCTATAAGTTATATTGTGTTT
Source organism: Certhia americana (assembly GCA_018697195.1). Taxonomy (NCBI): domain Eukaryota; kingdom Metazoa; phylum Chordata; class Aves; order Passeriformes; family Certhiidae; genus Certhia; species Certhia americana. The sequence continues at coordinate 167,483 of JAGMWU010000080.1, read as the reverse complement.
TTCTTTACTTTTCTTTGCTTTCCCTAACCAAAACCCTTTGGAACTCTCTAAATATATTTGAATTGTTGCTGTTGCTATGGTCCTCCTAAGCTTTTTCCTATTCCTTTTCCTATAGACTCTATCAGGTTACTTGACCCCTGTAGGAACTGAGATCTCAGCACTAACAGAAATGCGGCGTGTGAGTAATTGCAGTGTCCAAAGGAATGCACATTTCTAACATCTACTTTTTGTAACTTCAAAAAAAGTTTTTATTACTACACCTTTGCCTGTGCCTGCTCTTGAGTTCTGTGCCCTTTGATGTGTGATGATAATGTCACAGCAATGTGAAGTGCCCAGCACTGGTTGCCAGCCTGGTGATGTTCCTCCCTTCAACAACTGGAGATGTATTGGCCTGGCAGGAAGTTCCTGTTGAAATTAATCCTGGACAGTTTTCTGCAGCTGTGAGCAGTAAATAGAACTTGGTGGGGGAGCTTTAAGCTTCCTGCTGTTTTCAGTTAATTGAATGTTTTTTCCCCATATAGTATGTGTTTAGCTGAGCATAAGATAAAATAAACTATATGCTGCTGTGAGCTTAGTGAAGTGACTCTTATCCTTACCAATGCAGCAGCTCATTTTAAATTATTTCAGAGTCATGTTGGGTGACACCTGGCTGTGATCCTGTCCAGGTCTCCTAGCAAATCTCTAGCTGGCCTGACAGTATAAAAGGGATTTTTGATTTTCTACCTTGAAGAATTAGTCTGTATTGTTGTTGTTATTTGTGATTACTTAATGGCATATTACCAAAAAAATGATCCCCCAAAAGTGAGAACTTAAATTATTTAAACTGCATATTCACCTGTTGTTTCTACAAAAATCTTACACCTTACTCTGCTGGCCTTGGCTGGTTGGTTGGGTTCTTGTTTGTTTTTTAGTATTGAATAAAGCTAAGCTTTGTGGGGTTAGCACAGCAGTCACAAAGTGAGTGAAGCAAGCAAACTCTGCATTCTTCTTTTTAAAATGCTATCTAAAAATTGTAGTTCTCCTGGTTTGTCATACTAGCAGTGAATTCAGTGCTGCAGTTTTTGCTCATTTGCAGTGGGTTTTTTCCAAGAGCAATCCTTTCTATAATAACAGCCAATTTTGTGCCTAATCCTGACATCCTTTCTTAACTTCTGAGAGTGATTGTCTTATCTAGAAGGCAGGGAATACCCTCTGTATCTTCCCTGATCTACACTTGAATGAATGTAGAAACAACCTACAGGAAATGGGATATAATTGCAGAAATTGCCATTAATTTGTGGCAGGGCTCTAGAAGACTGGAATTCCAATCTGATTTCATTAAGTCCCCTGTAAACTTTGCAACTGACTATAGCAGAACTGAGTTTTAGGTTTTGAATTTTAATTCTACCGTAATCTGCAATTTCTTTGTTGGCATTGTGTCTTATCCTTTCATTGCTGTGTGTTCAACTGTCCTGTCTGTTAAACAGACATATTAAAAATTCTCCTGTCTCACAGGTAGAATTGTGTGGCATGTTCCTTGCTTGTTACAGAATAATTTGATGTCTCTCATAGAATTTTACAAATGTAAATAATGAGGATTTTGCATCCCACCTTTGTCTTCAGCCTTTGTTAAAGGAAGAGCTTCTGTTACAACTTGACATTTTAACAGATTGTTTCATTTTTAACAGGATAGTGCAAGTTCTGTTGGATCAGGAGAATTTACAGGGGTGAAGGAACTGGATGATATAAGTCAAGAAATTGCACAGCTGCAGAGGTAATAGTTGTGGACTGTTAACAAAATCTTGGTGTAGAATAACAAAATAAGCCTATAGTACTGATGTAGTCAGTTACTTTTATTTTCTTTTAGTCATTTTGTCATTATTTGTTGCTGTAATTGGTGATGAATTTCCTAGTGATACCCTACAAGGCGTATCAGGTGACTTCAGAAGATTGATGATGGGCACAGATGGTGTTTTTCAAAGAATAATTGATACATATTTTCTCCTTTAAAGAATACATGAGAGTACAGGCTGGCTTTTTTGTCTGCATGGTGTTTCCAGAATAATATTTAATTGATTTTTGCACGTGTGTTGTATTATTTAACTAATCACAAATACATGTTCTTGTTTATCTGACAGAGAAAAATATTCTCTGGAGCAGGACATTAGGGAAAAGGAAGAATCAATCAGACAGAAAACCAATGAAGTTCAGGTAAAAACTCCGTTTATCATCAGTAGTTTTCATGTTAATCTAAGTAATATATGGCAATTTAGTATTTTTCTGTTCTATTGCTTTTTCTGTCATTTGTTCTTTCTTGGGATTTTCCTCTAATGGCAGAAAAAATTTATTTTACTGTTGTCCATCGGGAATGTTTTCATCTGATGCTGGCTAATAAAAGCATAGTATATATGAACAGTTAGAAATGTCCTTTTTGTTAATGTTTAACTAACACTGTAATTTAGGAAATCATTGTTTGGAGGGTATTTGTTTTGTTAATTAGGATAACTCAATGCTGTATGCTCTGTGTCACAGTCCCTTTTCCTTCTTGTGAGCAGTGATTTATTTCCTGATGTCTTACACAAGTCCCTGCAGAAACAAAACAGGCCAATGCAGGGTGTAGCCTACGTGATGTAGAGAATATTCTGAATTTGGCTAAGTTGTTTTTGTCTGTGGTTAATCCTTCCTGAAGACAACAGCTAAATGTGAGTTACAAGTTGTGGAATTTTCTTCAGGAACTGCAAAATGATTTAGATAGGGAAACAAGTAACTTGCAAGAGCTGGAGGCTCAAAAACAAGATGCCCAAGACCGCCTGGATGAGATGGACCAGCAGAAAGCCAAACTGAAAGATATGCTGAATGATGTAAAGCAGAAATGCCAGGAAGAAACACAGGTGGTAAGTATATGGTAATTCTGGACCTGCTCGAGAGTAATATACGTTCTGTTGAGGGAAATTCTATTTATTTAATGAATAAGCTTTCTTTCTTTCTTTCTTTTTGTTATAAATAGCAATTTCCACACAAATACAGAGGTCCAAGAAAGGATTTTGCTATCCTTATTAACCTCCATAATGGTCATAAATGAAAGGTTGAACCCCATGATCTCCAGGGGTCCCTTTCTACAGGAATTGTTGTTCTGAGAATATATTCAGCCTAATAGGGCAGGTGAAAATCAGTAGTCCTAGCCCATGAGACATTTTGTGGCAGTGGTGCTGGTTTTTTTCACTCTAAATGTCACCAGGATTTTTCACCTGAATGCAGTTGCCCGTGGAAATAGGATGTTACCTTAAGGCAGAAACTGACTGTGTAAGGAAGTCACATAATCAAGTGTTTAAGGAAGGTTATAAGCAACTCTGTAACTCTTAACAAGGTTACAAATCAACCTTGAACTATTCGATAAATGTTTGAATGGAACCAAGTTCTGAAGGTAAACATCTAGAAAACAGCTTTTGATTACCTTTATAAGTAGGGGGGTATTTCTCTGATTTAAAATAGTATTTCTTGGTTTTATTGGATGTGCTTTTATCAAGGATTTTATGTAACAGAAGAAAGCAGCATGCATTTCTTCATATTAAGTTCTAAATATTTTCCTTAGCAGCTGACAGGTTGCTTTCCCCCTTTCTATTACTATAAATTCACAATTTAGTAAGTCCCACTTATTCGAAATTTCACTCTGGATTTTCTACTGTGTTGTTTCAGATTTCATCACTAAAAACGCAGATTCAGTCTCAGGAATCAGATTTAAAATTACAGGAAGATGACCTTAATAGAGCAAAAGCAGAGCTGAATCGCCTCCAGCAAGAAGAGACTCAGCTAGAGCAGAGTATCCAGGCTGGAAAAGTGCAGCTTGAAACAATAATCAAATCTTTAAAATCAACCCAGGAGGAAATAAACCAGGTATTCACTGTACTTTATACAATTCGTTGCTTCTTGAAATGCTGAGTTGAAAAATTATTTTTCAGAGAAGGGAAAAAGTCCTGATTCATGAAATAAACCTTTTTGACTGGTGTTTAGTAGGTTAATTCCTGATTTGAATCAGAAGCATTTAATTCTGATGGGAATAAAATGCAACCATCAGGCGCCAATGTTTAAGGAAACGGTTGAGTGTATAACATGCTAAAGCATTTTTCCTTCCCAGGCAAGAAATAAACTCTCTCAGCTGCAAGAGAGCCATCAGGAAGTGAATAAGAGCATTGAAGAATACAACGAAGCTCTCAATGGGATTCATGGTGGGAGTCTGACAAATTTAGCAGACATGAGTGAAGGCCTTGGGCAGACAGAAAGAAACAATTATGGAGCTATGGTAAAAAAAATATACTGTTGTTTAGTATATTTTAACTAATTATGCTTCTGACTTGCACCTAATCTGAAGTATTTTTTAGCTGGTATTTGGTATATGGTCTTGTGGATTTGTAACCTGTCACACGTTCAGTCTCAGGACAGAGGTGGGGCTTTGTTTCCAGGTCAGGTGTTTTGGTTTTTCTTGCATGTTGTCCAGTTTAACAAGGTGAGACCTTCTCTTGCTGTAAATTTCCCTTTATTGTGTATTTCCTTCTTATTTTCAAAAGAAGCTCTACAAATTTCTGCTTTACAGTGAGCTGTATTTATTTACATATCTCATGATCTCTTTCTGAAAGGATGGTTCTCTTTTACTTAAATAATTCCAGCAAACATCTGTCTCTTTTATTACGTTTTTATTTAATCAGCATATTTTCCCAAACCATAAAATCTTTCCAGTTCTTAAACATTTTGGAGTCAATTTCTTTTGGGTATCTAATGTTGATTTGGTTATTAAATAATCCTCTAAATAACAAGAATTTTCTTTTCTTTTTTAAGCCTATTTCTTAAATAAGACAGGATAAAAGTCACATTCTTGCTTGATTCTATCTATGTGGCCCTTCCTCATTATGGAAACGTTTTTACCCTTGTAAAGACAGTATTTGCTGTGGGTTTAGTATGAAGTTAAATATGTAATGTGTTAGTAAATATTTACCAGGCATTGCTGCCTTTATGCAGTACTTTACACTTGCTCTGTAAAAACAAACTGCTCAAAAGAAGAACAGTGTAGATAAAAAGGAACAATACATTGAGAAACATATACTTAAAGGTCTTAATACAGTTTAGTGCTTAGTTTCTATGCTTGCATGGCTTGCATAAATATATTTAATTTCCAGGGAAAACTTCCAGATGTTTCACTTACTTGGAAAACATAGGAGCCACTTACTGGCAGAAAACAGCAGTCTACATTCATAGCAATTTTTTAAAACCATTGTGCCACTTTGCTGTTTCTCAATTCTTCCTTCCTCTTCCTTTTCTCCCCACCTCCCTCCCCGTTATGAGAAGTGTTAATTAGGATCTTTTCATTTGCATCTTGTAAAGGAATGAAAGAAATCCTTTCTCTTTCTGGTGTTGGAGGCAGTGTAAGTGGGTAGGTGTTTCTGGATATTCCTTAGGTTGGGATGGAATGGCTCTTGTTGTCCCTGGAATTCTGCTGTGCAGGTGCTGTCTGCACTTGGGGTTTCATCAGAGACCTCCAAACCAGGGGTATCACACAAATGAATGTCATGAAGAGGTTTCATAACTTCAATTTGCTGCTTGTTCATGCAGGGTATTTTCTGCAACTTGACAAATGTAGATTTGGCCTCTGCTGAGAAACCTCTTGTGATCAAAAAGTTGGGGTGATTCTTCCTGCATGAAGTGCTTTGTCATGGGAAATCAGTATTTGGATCTTTAAACTCAAAAGATGAGTTAACAAGAAGCAATCTAGTATCTGACTGCTCAGTAGTAATTTGTTATATTTGTAGTCCACAGATTATTTATGTATCCTTTCCTTTTAAATAAATGTCTTACCTGAAGTTGAACTGTAATGGGGGGGGGGGAAGAAATTTTTGATAGTGTGATGTTTGAGGTCGGTTTGCTTTTAAATATTTGAGAGATGAATATATTAATATGGGCAATAATTTAGCATTTAATTGCTTTATGTACTGTTATCTTTTGCTGTTTCATGTAGCCTTGGGGTACACGTTTCCTTCTGCTGTGTAATCACTTCTACTTAGAAATCACATATTCAGAAAGTTCTTTAGGAAGTAATTTTAAAGACTGTTAAACAGGAACCGAGATAGCATACAATTTCTGCTAAATGGGTAACTGGGCATTTTTATCATGACAAGCTGCTATGATGTTTCTCCTCTTAATTTTTAGGATGATCCATTTAAGAACAAAGCCTTGATGTTTACCAATAATACACAAGAATTGCATACAGACCCATTCCAGTCAGAAGATCCTTTCAAATCTGATCCATTTAAGGGAGCAGACCCCTTCAAAGGCAGTAAGTAACAACTGTTTATCTAGGACCTTGAAGACCAATTGTTGAGTAAATTATATTTCCACAAACTTTTATAATCTTGCTAAATAGTAGCTAAACAAATTGTTTTTCTCTTCTGCATAGGTGACCCATTCCAGCATGATCCTTTTGCAGAGCAAGCACCTGCTCCAGCAGGTAATAGCCCTTTTTATTGACAGGACAGGTGTGGGATAAACAACTTGTAGCCAAACACAAAGATTTACAAACACAGAGGAAGCATAAACATTTCCCTGGCTTCAGATTTTTGGTTTGCATGTGGGAACATAGAAACCTGACAGGGTGTGCATTCAGAATTGGTGTGTTTTTGAGAGGTGTGTAACTGATTATTGTCTGAAAGCTGCATATAAACATGTACTTGTTCAAACTTAGTAAATAACCTCTGCAGAGAGGTCTCTGGAAGTCTATCACATTTGCCAAAACACAGTGTTTGTGTAAGAAAAATTATATCAGTGAGTGTGAGGTCAAATATAGAATGTTCTTCATAGATGCACTAGTGATACATTTGATTTACCTTTTCATGCTCCTTCTAGATCCCTTTGGAGGAGATCCATTTAAGGAAAGTGACCCATTTCGTAGTTCTGCCCCTGAGGATTTTTTCAAGAAACAGGTGAAGAGTGACCCATTTACCTCAGATCCATTCACAAAAAACCCCACTTTACCCTCAAAGGTCAGTAATTTTTAAATCTACACTTAACAGTTTCCTTTACTATGGACAGGCTTACTGTCTGAAAGCCAAAAAGAAGTGAAATAACACAAATTACTTCATTCCTAATTGATGAAATATCATGAATTGTATTTTTAAAATGGAAATGTGGATTGTTAAGGCAATCAGCAGTGTTCTCTCTGGTTCCATGATAAGGAGGTACATTAACTGTGAAGGTACTGTTAGGTGGATATATTTTCTCTAATATTGGGAATTTCATACCAGAAGCACTCACTCATTCCCACCATTCCCTCCACCCAATAAATTTGTGCAGTCACATAGTGAATGAATGGAGGAACTGCTCTGGCTAAAGGATTCCTGAGCCCTCAGCAGACACTGGAGCCAGCACAGTGCAGGGACTGCACAGAACAACCTTGTTAGAGCCATACTCACAGTTCTAAGCTGTCCTGATGTACATGTCTGTGCTTATTTGGGGGGGGAGTATGAATTTTTGGGGTTGTTTTTATTAGTATTTTCTTCACTTTATGAAATTCATTGAATATTGCTACCCAAGACCAGTTTCACTCAGTGGGAAGTTTGTCTTGCAGTATGGGTTTATACTTAAATAAAAGCCAACTTGTCAAACTGAAGAGCAGCTGTACAAACCATCTGCTTAAAAAGAATATATAAAGTCAGTATACAGACTCTCTGAATTAGCAATAATATAGATGCATGACCCAAATATTCTGTCTCTGTTGCTTAAAGACTGAACACTTCTGGGTGTATTTCCATGTTTTGTTTTGGTAATTTATGTTGCATATATTTCAGTGGGATGCTCTTCTCACTTCTAGGTAGCTGGTGTTGTGTTCAAGGCTATCAATAGCCAAATGCACTAATAATGTAAATTTCATCTACTCAGTTGATTTTATCCTATTCTGTCCACTATAGAGTGGTCTGAAACTGGAAACTATTTGTCTTAAAGCATGAGATTTTGATAAGCATGAAAAAGTAACTGCACAGTCCAGCAGAAAAATAATTATGTTTATCTGTTCTTATTTAGCCTGACCCTTTTGAAAGCACTGATCCTTTTACGTCTTCCCGTATCTCTTCAAAAGGTCCAGGTAAGAAGTAAACATTTTCATATGATGATGTATAAGGAGGTATCTTTTTATGAAAGAAGAATCAAATATAAGAGTTGAGAATAAAGGGTTTTGTGAACCGTTGACAAAAAGTGTCATGGTCTTCCTACAGTTCATGAAAACTTTATGGCACTATATATGTCACTTTTTTTTCTTCTCATATTTTCCCTCCAAACAACTGGTAGAAAACCTATTGTTTTGTGGAATTCTCATTTAACATCTCATGGCGGGTCAAAATGCAGGTGTGTTTTAATCACCTGCCTAGTTTAGTGCTTCATTGGCACCACCAAGCATTCCTTGTAATTCTTAAGTATGATTCAAAATAACTTTTTTTTTTTTTTTTTTCACATATCTGTTCCAGATCCATTTGGAACACTGGATCCATTTGGAAGTGGTGCTTTCAGTGGTGGTGAGGGATTTGCAGACTTCAGTCAGATGTCAAAGGTAAAGGTTAAAAGCAAAGCAACTGTCCTTTTAAAAACATATATACAGACACCTTTTTAAAGACTGTGATATGATTGTAACTTTTCAGCTGACAGTCTGGTTTTGTTAATTTTTTTCCAATCAGCCTCACCAGGTACATAGCAAAGAATTCTCCAACCATGTCAGATATAGCAAAGTCTTACTACAACTGGTAGATTCAGTAGGGATAAATAAACTTTTCACAAATATTTTCAAATACCAGACCTGGAAAAGAGATTAATTTGTAGTTTTGACTTGTAAGAAGAGGTAGTTGTTGCAGATATTAATATATTTCAGTGTCCAGCCTTCATCTAAGTCCTGGAATTTGCTTCTTGGTTACTTCATAGTAAGTATCCTGTCTTGTTTCTAAACTTACCATAGAATTTTTAAGGCTGGATAGGGCCTCTGAGATTGACTCTGACTATTAATGAAACACTAGACTACTAAATATATCTAAACTAAAGTTACTCTGCTCTTAACAGTCAGTCAGTCCTTCCCATCTTTTAAATGTGCAATTTCTGTTCATTTTACATAGCAGATGAAGAAAAAGGTTCAGGACACACATGAAAAAAATGGATAATTGGAAAGCTCTTGGTTTGCTGTTAGGAATTTAAAGTTAACATCGGTGCCCAACTCCTTACATTAGTTCCACAGTAGTGCTTGAACACTAAAAAATAAAAATAAAATAGGTTAAAAATAAAGTAGGTTATCATTTTACTTTGATTAATTACATTTCTTGGTGGGTTTGTTTTTTCTCCCCTAACTTTTACTATTTTGGGGAGGGTTTTAGCTCTCCACTAGATGGCAATAGCCTTTACCAATAGACCTGGCTGGCTTGAGGTATTAATTTTAGCAAAGGTTTAACTGTGATTTTTACCTTTGCTCACAAAATTCCTCTTTCTTCATTTCACAGTGATAAATTTCCCTGCATGGCATAATACTTGTGCACTTCTTAATCAATAGGAGAGTCCTTTAGAAAAGCCACCTGAATATATAAGCCATCTGATTTAAAAACATGCTTTTGGATATTCCCTAAGGTTTTGCTAAAATGTCAAATACCTGTGTGTAACTTGAGAAAAGCTTGGGATAAAGTTGTGCCATGTGTTTCCAGGTTCTGTCATGGTTCTGTATCAGAGTCAAGGTCAGGCTGTGGTATGACCACTCATTGCCAAATAGTAAAAAAAGTAGAGTTTTACTTCCTTTTATTTTCTTGTCAGTTGTTTTGCTAGGACTAAAAGTTCTAGAAGTACTTAAATGATTTAAGGGCATGAGGTCTTTTGAATTTTAATGGAATCTTAGCACCTCTGTCATTAGGCATTAGCCTCCTACAGCACTGATGATTCTGTACATCTGCCCTCAGGTTTTGAAGTTAATGCTTTTATTGACTTAACCTGTAGCTTCATGAAACCACAGGTATTCTACAGCATGCTTACATCCTTTTCCTTTTCTTTTTTCCTCATGTAGTCAGTAGCTTCAGACCCCTTTGCCTCTTCTTTTGGAGGGGCAGGATTTGCTGATGACCCTTTCAAAAGCAAATCAGACACACCAGCATTGCCACCAAAGAAAAACGTCCCTCCACGACCCAAGCCACCCAGTGGTAAGGAGGTTTTCTTCTTTTTAAAAACTGCTTCTTTCAATTTGCAGTGTATTGCTGGATATAAGAACAAGTTGGCAGTCTGCTGTCTATCTTATATTTCAACCATGGTGGAAGATATGAAGTTATCAGTAAATTGACAAAATTATCAGTAAACCAGACTGAAGCTCTTCATACTGGGAAACAGATGGTGAGAGAGTGCTATGACAGATCTGTAAAATCACACGTGGCAGGAAAAAAGCAGGGGAAAAAGCCCTAAGCAGACAACACATAAGATCAGTAAATGGCATCTTTAAAGTAAAGAGGTTTGGTTTTATATGGTAATCTAAATTCAGGATTTATTTCTATGTTTGCCAGAGAATATGGTGAATGCAGAGAAGTTTAAATGGTCTTAAGAAAACCTCTAGATAATTCTCGGAAGAAACAGAGGTAAAGGAGTATCCCAAAAGCCAAAATAGCAGCTCTAGCTCCTTTGTAGCTGAGTAACAAGGCAGTCTGACTATGGCTGCATCTTTATCTTGTTTATTTTGTTTTGATGTTCTTCCTGAGGCACCTTCCACTGGATACTAACAAGAGCAGGGTACACAGTTAGACAGACCTGTCCTGATCTGTCTGTCCAGGTAGGATCATTCTTGTATTTGCACATTCCTGTGTGAATTAAAGAGAAAACACTTTCTGGCTTTGTTCCTGATTCAAGTCCATTGTTTATGGAAATCTGTGAGATATATAAATCTCACGATTTGAAAATGAGATGAAAATTGAAGCTCAGTGGAGCTTCAATTTCTGTTCTCCTTGGAGTTGTTTTGAAGATATTCAGCTACCAGTGAAACTTTCAATAACTGAAGCCATGTAGTTTCAAGTCTCCTTTTAACAACAGTGGTACAGTTCAGTTGATACTAAGAAGGAACTTTCAGTTGGCTCAAAAGAACAACAAAAGCTGGATTCTGCTTATGGATAGGCACAGAATTTTACACTAAACACACTGATCATCATGTAGTATCTTTATATATCCAGGGACAGTATTAAGAAGCATAGTACAAAGAGAACAGATCCATGATTATTGTCTCCTGCAGTGTGTGGATTCTCTGCCTTTCTCCTGGTGCATTTTGGAGCAGAGCATGCAGCCTGTTTGTGATGGATGCTGTTGATCTGGCTGGTTTCATAAACCAATTATTCTAGAACGAACTCCTTGGATAATGTGAAAAATGCTTACTTATTACCAAGGTATCCTTAATGTCATTACCTATCCCATAAACTGATCCAAGATATGAAAGAAACCAGTTCACCCAGTAGACTTACAAGCAGACCATTGCAGCAGCATTAGTTTGTTCCTGTTGCTGTGATTTTATTGCTTAAGAGATGATGGTGCACCCTAAAACCCTGAAAGCAACAAATGAGAGGTTTTTTGTAGGTGAGTATTGATGCAGACTTGTCAGGAAATGCTCTAAGATTGTGGAAAAGCTCTTGAAGCAGTTTGTGCCATGCTTGCTTGTGTATTTTCTACTATTGAGGTACTAAAGAGCTTTCAGTAATTAAAAAACCCCACATAATATGTTATGGTGACAAATACCAATCACTAGGACAGACATGAATAAAATGAGAAATAGAAAAGCTGAAGGGAATCTTATTTGACATTGTGGATGATGTTCTTTTTCTTCATTTGGTTTTCAAGGAAAGAATGCAAGTGGCCATCTTTCCAAAAAAAGTCTACATAAAATATTTTGGTGTTAACAGGACCTATAAAGTTGGATGATTCAAATAAATACTAAATATACCCATGTAATCTCTTATATGTGGTTTTTTTCTATTCCTTGTTAGAAACATGATTACTCTTAGCAAATACAGTGTAATAGTAGCAGCAAAGGTGAGTACTGACTCACCTACATGAGGGATTTTGGATTTCTGTGTCCTCATTCCCTCTTCTGTACATATTGAGGAATTTGCTGAGTATTCAGCTGTATTGATATGTTTTTAATTTAGACATGTGCACTCAGCCTTTAATCACTTGGTTAAAAATGGTTTAAGTGTGTCTCTTCCCCCCTTCTGGGGAGGTACAATATTTGTGAGGTTCTGCTGCCCCACCAAAAGCAAATGTTGTTATGATAAAATAGACTTAAGGAGGAAACAACAGGGTTTTTTTTTTAAAGCAAATGAGCCTCGTGTGCTTATGCAGTTCTACTCCTCCCTTCCTTCCACAACTAAGACAATCTTCAGTGGTTGCTTAAAGCATGAGAAATTATATAGTAATATAGTGTGATTGTAGCAAGAGATACAGGCATAAAATGTGTGTTGGAATGGGCTCAGCAAACAAACAACAGGCAAGAAACTTCCGTTGTTTCTTACCTTTCTTATTGGTCTGTTTAATGAAAAAACAAGTAAGTGATAAAGATCTTGCTGAAGGATGAAAAAATGCTAGTTATTACTAGGCAAACCTGTAATTTGCCTTTCTGTTCCATGCTTGTACTCTTTTTAGTAAAACCGTTCTTTCTGTTGAGGGGGGTTTTAATATTGAAAAACACTTTCGTGGTTTGGTTGCATTTAGGTAGGCAGGTGCAAAAAACTCTGAAAGAAAACTTTACTTGTCCTCAAACCTCTGCATTCAAGTTGAAAATAGAAATACTGTCACAGAGCATTGGAAACTGTCTGATTTCCCAGGCAGTTGATACTGGAAACTAAACAGGATCCACCAGGGATTGTTCCTGGTTATCCCTGGTTTGGTGCTTTTCTGTTTGTGAAACTTTTGCATGTGACATGCAAACATTGTGGGATAATCCATTGAGGGATTCTATGATATCCTGGACCAAAGTGTGCCACAATTCTTACCTTGCCCATGGGTCTCAGTTTTGTCCAGATGCATGAGGAGTTAAGTTTTAAGTCTCAATTATTCATGAAAGCAAAGACAGAATAAACCCTTGGAGCTGAGCACAGGATCAGGGAAATGCTTAAAATCATGGCATGTTCTCTGAGTTGGAAGGGACCCGTGAGGATCATGGAGGCAAACTGCTGGCCCTGCACGGTACATCCCAACAATCTCACCCTGTGGTTGAAGGCATTGTCCAAACATTTTGTGACCTCTGACAGCCTTTAGGCTGTGTCCTGTGCCCTGGGGAGCCTGGGCAGTGCCCAGCACCCTCGGGGGGAAGAACCTTTCCCTGAGCTCCATCCCAAGCCCTGACACAGCTCCAGCCATTCCTGGGGTGCTGTCCCTGTGCCAGAGCAGAGCTCAGTCCCTGCCCCTCTGCCTCCCCTCAGGAGGAGCTGCAGCCCCCGAGGAGCCTCCCCTCAGTCTCCTCTGCCCCAGCTGAACAAGCCAAGTGCCCTCAGCCACTCCTCAGACCCTTGCCCTCAAGACCTTTCCCATCCCTTTGTCTATCCTTTGAGCACTCTCCAACAGCTTTGGATTCTTCTGGTCTCATGGTGCCCAAAGTTTCCCCAGCACTCAAGGTGTGGCCACGACAGTGCAGAGCAGAGTGGGAGAATTTCCTTCCTTACCCAGCTGGTGATGCTGGGCCTGGTGCCCTCCAGGACATGGTGACCCTTTCTGCTGCCAGAACACACTGGTGACTCAGATCCAACTTGCCACCAACCAAGGGTGCCCAGGTCCCTTTCCACGTGGCTGGTCCACAGCCTCTTGTTCCCCAGTCTGTCCATGCATCCCTGGCACAGGGACAGGATCTGGCACTTGACAGTTGGGGGTTGCCCAGCCCTTTCCTTGGTCAAGATCTCTCTGCAGCTCTCCTCCCAATTGCTTGTCATTGCCACACTTACTTGGTCTGCATTCCAGTCCCACATCCAAGTCCTTCAGGAGTCCTTCTACAAGTTCATGAGGAAGTTGTAGAGCACTGGTCATGAAGCAGAGCCTTTTGGACATGACTTCTGTTTACCATATAATGATGGTCAGAGCAAAAGGCCTTCAAATGTACCTGCAAAGACCTCTAAAAGGAGTTTGTGGTTCAGGGGAACTGCTCTCATGTCCAGGCTCTGGACGCAGCGTGTTGAGAAACTTCTCAGCTGCTGCCAGGGTTGTCAGCCACAGGATTGCAGTGGGTCATCAGGTCTGGTCCTACACATCCTGACCTGTTTGCTGGCTGCTTGTAAAAGTGAAAATGGGTCGGTTGTTTTGGTTGCTTTGTTTGTTTTTAGTTGATATTTGGTTTTTTTTCACAGTTGGAACATTGAAGAGCAGCTGTGATCTGAGTGTGTTAGCAGATGGTTCAGTTCACAGCTCTCTTTGGTTGGTACTATCAGGCAGGGATAGGCAAACCCTTACTGTGTCCCATGGATTAGGCACCCTTCAGATCCATATCTTTCCCTTCTTGAATACTAGGATTAAGAGAGGATATGACAATCATGAGATTATTTAATTAGAGTTTTATCTTCAGTGGAATCTCAGCCTTACACTTGTTTTGTTCATCATAAATTATTTTCCTCCTTACCAGTCTGTCAAGATCTTTTAGATGTTTCAAAGTCCTAAGATGGTCTTTGCTTGGTCCAAGAGAAGTCTCATGTTTGTTTTTATGGTAAAATACTCTATTGAGTATTTTTTCAGTATAACTATTTAGAGGTTAAGTGCAGAATCTTTGAAGAAAATTGGAGGAAGGTGAAGAACTCAGTGAATCCCAGTAGAGAATAGCAAGGAGAAGGTGTTCCAGAAGCAACAACCCTAGATCCCTGTGTACCTCAAAGCTCCAACTTACTGTTTCATGAAAAGATTTGGAAAATCACTATCTCCATCCTACACATGATTTAAGATTCTCTTTAGGTTGTGGAAGATCAGCCAAGAAAAAGTTTTTTAGCTCTTCTGACAAGACTGTTCTAATGAAAATCCCCAAGAGAGTTGTGTGCATGTTCTTTTTCTTCAGGAAGGTATTCATCTCCATGAAGTTAGTGGACATTAGGGTTCATAGGGCTCCCCTAGGACTTGGCTGGAGTAATTTGATGTTCACCAGGTGCTACTGGAGAGCTTGCAGGAGAGAACTGGAATATTCTGTAAATTTATTGATGTTTTATATCTTGAATAATGCTGAAGAAATGCCAGTGCTTTGTGTAATGAGCTGTGATAACCAGAAAGCAAATAATAGTAAAGTATCTCAACATTCTTAAACAAAGGTGCCCTGTGCCAAGGATCTACATTCCTCTGCACATTATTTTCTCAAACTCCCCTCAAACATTGCTGAGTTTTGTAGATTTATAAGTACATTTTATTTTCTGGCAGAGGACTGCCTGTGGTGTTCAGCACTACCAAACTTTTGGTTGCTTTGTATTTCTTATACAGGTTCTCAGGGTTTATGGGACTTCTGTGTAATTAGGGATAGAAATATCTGAAAGAACTGGTAGACTGAAACCTGTCAGTTAAAATGGCTCTTGTAGGTTCTCACAATTAAAAATTATGTTTTCTGCTGTGAGCTGCAGATTGAAATCAGCCAGAGTTCACCGCTAACTAGTTTCTAGGTAAAAGTTGTTGATTATAGAACGAGAGAAACAGATTTTTTTTTTTTTTTTTTTTTTTTTTTTAAAGTACAGGAAGTTGCTGTGTGGGTGTCAGTGATTGGGTTATAAGTAAAATGCTCTAGTGCTTTGATCGTGGGACCTTGTGCTTATGCCCCACCCTTACCACTTCCTTTCAGTGTATTCCACATTGTGGTTACAGCAGTGCTGTTAACCAGTGAGATTAACCACTACTGACAAGCATCTGTAGTGATGTACACTACTCTCTATGCTCTGGACTCCTTGTCAGGCCCTCAAATTCCTGAAGGAAGCCACTCTATATCCAGGGAGGACAAGCAACACTTTCCCCCTCCTATTACAGCGGGCCATGCCCTGCCTTACTGCTGCTGTACATTAAGGAGGTGAGGAGACACAAGCATTGTTTGTGATGCTGTATCTGCTTTTTGTGTGCCCTTTCAGACACAACAGTCCCTTCCCCATCAACTTAGCACCACAACAGGACCTGGCTTCCAAGGGGACAAGGCACACCAAGTTGTAGGATACAATCAGTTCCCAATGATGCCTTGCATTGTCTTGGGTTTTACCATGGAGTATTCCTGTAGCAGAGGTAACAAACACACCCCTAAGTGTCAGAGAGATGGTTTAGTGCCTTTAAGGCTGCTGCTGCTGCATTCAGTGACCCATGCTTCATATCCACCACTCAGTATTCCTGCGTGGTACTAAAATGACAGAATATGGTTGGTGTCACCAACTACTAGTTGGCATCCTCCAAACAAATGTTACTGGCCATGCTCAACTAATGATGGTCCACATGCACGTGGACAGAGAAAACGTTTTCTGCTATCAGCATATTCTTGGATGAATGTGATTCTGCCTTAATCCTGATTCCAGGAGTGGTGGATGAAGTTCCCAAATTTTAGGATGCATGGAGAAGCCTAGAGCTGGCAGTAGGTTCAAAATGGCTTCTCATGCAAAAGTCACCCTGAAGCCTCCAAACTGGCACCTTTGGGTGTTTCCATGACTTGCATTGGCAGCACTCCTGCTGCAGAAACATGCTCAGTTATGAGGGATTACAGACAAGGGAAGTCTGTCCCTGGTGGAATTCCCAGATTCCGAGTTAAGAGAAATATTTAGAAAGAAACTTGAGCATCACGGGGAATCAGTGTTTCCTGAGGAGCAGTGGAGGATGTTTGAATCATTCAGAATCACCCAAGACATAGCAGTTGAGACTTTCAGGAAGAAGAGATTTTGCAATGAGTCCTCAAGCTCAAGGCCCAAAAAAGTATCCATCTCTTGGGTGCCCAACAGAGGAGGGACATGAACCTGTTGGAACAAGTCCAGACAAAGCACTAAGATGATGAGAGGGATGGAGCAGCTCTCCTGTGGGGAAAGACTGAAAGAATTGGGATTGTTCAACTTGGAAAAGAAAATCTTTGGGGTGACCCAACTGTGGTACTCCAGTACCTGAAGGGAACCCAGAAGAAAGATGGAAAGAAGAGATTATTTACAAGAACCTGGAGTGACAGGACAGGGGAGGAATGGCATCACAGTAACAGAGAATAGGGTTAGATGGGATGTCGGGAAGAAATTCTATATTAGGGTGGTGAGGCACTGATACAGATTGCCCAGAGAAGCTGGTAGGCATCCAAGAATTCCTGCAGGCATCCAATGCCAGGTTGGACAGGGCCTGGAGCACCCTGGGATAGTGGAAGGTGTCCCTGCTCATGGCAGCGGTGGCACTGGATGAGCTTTAAGATCCTTCCTACTCAAACCATTCTGAGGTTCTGTGATATTAGTGGAAAAAACCTTTACCATAAAGCAGTGTGAGATCTTCAACCTTTTCTAAATTTTTATTGCTTGCTTATGCTGGTTTTCACCTTTTTAACCATGAAAGAATAAAAGTCCTAAAAACACAGGAAGAACAAACACTTTCCAATTTCAGTGTGCTGCTTTCTTGCAATGATTATTTAATAAACTCAATTATTTTAGCACTCTGCCTTTTTTTAGCTTGTGTAAATGTTCTTATTTATATTATATTACTGTATATTTGTGATTAATAGAGGTAGTGAATATTATATTAATAGTGAACTTCTTAAATGCTAATGTGCTTTAAAAATTCAGTTTTTCTTTGGAGTGCCAGTATGTAAATAGCAGAAAAATACAATGTAACTTGGAATGTATAGATTCATAGAATCTCAGACTGATATGTGGTGGAAGGGACATTAAAAATCATCCAGTTCTGACCCCCTTGCCTTGGGCAGGAACACCTTCCACTAGACCAGGTTGTTTTAAGCCCTGTCCAAACTGACCTTGAACAATTCTAGGGATGATGAGTCCACAACCACTCTTGAGTAAATTTAAAGGAATAACATATTGAATTCATCCTGCATAAGAAATAAATTAGTGGAGTTACTTAGCCTGCTATTTGAAATACAGGTATTAAAATAAATTCCATTGGTAAATTGCTATTCAAGACCGCACATGGAGAGTTTGTCAAAAAAACTGCAGCTTTGTTTTGTGATCCATTTATTTTTTGTAGCTCGGGTCTATGATGGCAACTGAATATTGGCCTTTCAGAGGTTAGTGGTTAACACCTCTGTGTTAACCTTTTCGAATTAAGGGCTTCAGTTTTGTTCTCATAGTGTTTTTATTACTTGTTATGGTTTTGAAATGTTAAAATATTAGAAAAATATAGGGGACAGTTGCCTGCCTTGGGTTAGGAAGCATGAGCCTGACCCCTCAGAGAGGCCTGGTCATGTGGAGCTCCAGACCTCAGTGCAAACACAAAGGTTTGCACAGTGTTTGAGTGACTAGAAATTATTACAAAATCATAGTAATGATGTTACTGATAATAAATTTAATCAATCAAGGTGTTAGGTTTCAGTGTTTCACCAAATCACTGATTACAAGACTGCTAGATGTGTTTTTCTGTCCTACCAAAAAAAAGACAGAAAAGGCTGATTCAAGCAAAATCTGACTGGTCAACTCCTTGCCAGCTGGCTGATAAACAATATCTGAACTGGTTCGTAGCTTAAAAAAAATGAAAAAGGGTTAGGGGTCTAAGATCTAAACAGGTCTTTGGGATTTTAATATTGTGTTTGTTGAACCAATCTGAAAACTTGTAGCTGCACTGGATGTTGTAATACATCATCTACAGAAACACTAATTCCCTGATTTGGGGTGGCCATGCTTTGCCTATCCTTAGAAGTGTGGTTGCAGAAGGTTGTTGTCACCCCCAGAGAGGCTAGGAGTGCAAGGAAAATTACCAGCAGAGCATCTTTTTGTTCTGTTCCTGTGGTGCAGGGAGCTTGCAAGGGAAATTGCAGATGTTTTTGCCCACTCAAGTGCTCACAGTTATGGAGGAATCCTGCAAGAGCATCTTCTGATGGCACTTTGACTTCAAAGCTTTAGTGAGTAGAGATACCCAGATAATCACACATATGCAGACATATTCCAGGTTTCCCTGGACCAGGATTGTCAAGCTGAAAGTTTTAGATTCACTCTTTGGAGGTGTCTTTTGTACCCCTGGGACCATTTCAGAAGCCTCTTGCTCCTTCTGTGCACAACCAGCTGCTGACCCAGATCAGGGCAGTGCAGGCAATGTTTGTGCAGCTTCTGCTGCTCCCTTCCTTTGTGTTTGATGCTTCCTCCTCCTTTGTGTCAACGATAAATATAGTTCTTTTTTGTATGTGTCACTTCTCTAAATTTAAGGCATTTTATGGGTTGACTGTTTTTGCAATTTTAGACTTATTTTTCATCTTTAAGGCAGCCCAAGAACACTGGCGTGCACATTGACCTCACGTTGACACATTCAATGAGGTTTCAAACCTTAAATCTTTGCTGCTTTTTTGAGTTGGACATATAAATGAGATTTAGTAGTAAGACTTCACAATTTGTTCAGTATCTTCATGTAGGCCAAAGTCTGAATGCATTGTCTTGTGCAATTACTGAGTTCAGTTCTTGAAAGAAAATGCTATCTTGTGAATACTTAGTGTTTAAACACCTCATGTTTTTGTGGACTTTTTTTTTTTTTTTTTACTTTCTCCGTGTGCCATGTCCCCATGTAGAAATTTGTTCTATGTATTTAGTCAGGTAAATTTTTAAAAGAAAGAAGCCATGTTAGGTATAATGGATGTAATCAGGAGTTAGGAAGAAAAGAAAGGATTGTGTTAATCAGAAAAGAAATGTAATTACTGTAATTTAATTTAGATTTAACTCTAAATTGTGCAGGTTTATTGAAGTTGTGGGGATCATTCATTTGGTCTAGAGCAGGGTATATAGAGTTCTGTTCTTTACTCATTGTGAGATCACAGGAGTATTGGGATGTTTATTTCTGTGTGATACCACACACCTGTTTCCTTAGAACTTTTTCGGCACCCAGAGTTATTCACAAGTACCATGGTGCCTGTTTACCTTTATTTGTTCTTCTCATCTGCATTCAAGAATGAGAAAATCAGCCCTCAAAGTTTGTGACTGACAGGAAAAGGTTTTTTTTTTATTTTTCATGCCTTCTAGAAGACCTGACAGTTGCATTAGAGCACAGGCATCCCTTGTTGTGTAGGATAAATGACTCATGGATGGAGCACCTGCCTGGCCACAAGTTAAAAATTCCATTCACGCTTTGATTCTCTTGTTTATGCTGCCCTCTCAAAGTAAAGATATTTCAGTACTGATGGTTAAAAGAGGTTGTCCAGAAGCTGTTTCAGAGCAGATTGTTTGGGCTGAATGTGTAACGATTTCTCACCTTTCAAGAAGTTTGTAGATTGTCAGAATATTTTCTCTTAAGCAAAAGTTTTCAGTGAACTCAAGGTGCAAACTTTGCAAATATTAAGCAAAAACAGTTCTGAGGGGGTTTTGCATGGGAAAACTCCCTGCTGTTGCAAAAAGCATGTTGTGATTTTTTTGCAAAGAACATTTTCATCAAATAGTTGAGTTTGAAATACAGCACAGAAATGGCCCCTGTTGAGGACAAAGACCTCCAAGTATTCTGTAGAAAGTTTAGTTTAATGTAACTAACCTTCAGGTGAAGTTTGAAACTAGTAATCATTTTTCTGTGAGTTTGTGAAGTTCAGTTTATGAAGGCTTTACTCTGCATCACTGAAGGATGTGGATAATCTTAACAGGACGGTGGAAAACATGCCAAGTAAGTTGGGAATGAGATATAAATTGGTTAAGCTGCCAAGAGAAAGGTGTGCTGGGAGGCACCTGAGGCTTCTTCTGCCATGTGAAAAACAGGAGAGGTGGAAATTCTGGGATTGTATGCTCAGATATGGACTCAACCTATCACTTCTTATCCTCTGCAGCACAACTCTGCCTTCTTAAAGGATATTTTTCAGTTTAGAAAGTTTCCTGGAAAGGAGCCCTTGTTTAGTGAAAGTTTAAAGTTGTGTCATTTCCACAATTTGCCCATGAGCATGATCCATCTAGGCTTCAAAGGCAGGAAAAATGCTGCCTCTCATCATTCAGCAAGATCCTCTTCTAAGCAGAAAGTCAGGCCCAGCATTGAAGTAGAATATTGAGACAGCTCTAAATATTTCACTTCGTTGTCAATATCTTGTAATTCAGTCAGACAAATTTTGTGTTTTCATCCTACCAGTGAGGTTACATTTGCTTTGAAATATAGAGCTCAGCCCTCCAAACTGAAGTTTGCTGTGGGGTATGAAATTAAATAAACCCTTCGTCTGGGTGGAGTTCACTCTAAGTAACAGCACTTGCTGTGGTAAACCATTTTGTTCATCATCTCTTCTTGCTGAAGTGAGTCCTCAGTGTGGTTTGGGTGCACCACTTGGGTAACTGCTGAAACTGCTGTGGTTTCAGAATAGGACCTGTTTTGCTTTTTTCTGAACTTTTTTCCCCTGTAACTATTAGCAGAAAAATCAAACACGGGTTACAACTGCTCACCTGCCGTGCCTCAGAATGATGAGGAGAGTCGTGTAAAAATGCAACATTTTCCAGCAAATGGAAGGTTAATTCAGTCTCAGTTACGACTATATTTTGCTCTATTGCAATTTTACCAATATCCATCAGTACAGGGAGTAACCTTTTACTGAGGTTTGGGTACTTTTGCTTTACTTTGCAGAAATCCCATACCCACTTTCTTGACACACTAAACTAAGTGGAACTACAAAAATCTTTGTGTAGTTAAGTGTGCACTCATTCCAATGGGAGACTTATGCTTGCTGTAAGTCAGCAGACATCAGAAAGATAATGCTGATGTTGTTATTACTAATTTGTGGCTAATAAATGAGTAAATTTAAACATCTAACTGAACCAAACAAACTTCTGCCAGGCCTCAAAACCATGTTTGCAGAGTGTGGCAGGATAAAGCAAACTGTAGGCAACGTACAAAGGGCACTGAAAGAGAGATTTGGACTTGGAGTTGGTCTTTGTGGATCTCTTCCAGCTTGGGAGGTTCTGTGATCGTAGGGCTCAATGAGGATTCCTGTGCAGGGCTCATTGAGGATTCTTGCACATGCTGGGGTTGAGGTATTCAGAGTAGGTGCTGCCCTTAAAATTGCTCTGCAAAAGATAAACCTGATTGCATAAGGGTTTTTCCTCTCTCTCTCTCTTTTTTTTTTTTTTTGCAAAGTACAAAAAATTTATCAACCTATTCTTTTCTTTAACAATCTGAAGAAAATGGCACTCAGTGTGTAAAATGAAAGCTTTCAGTATCATTAGCAGTAACTCTCCATTACATGGTGGCATTTCCTCTACTACAAAGTGATTCTTTGTGATCTTTTGTGAAGATGAAGCACGAGACACCCTGATGCTCTGTGCAGGTTCAAAACCACCCAGGGCTTTCTGCAAAAACCTTAAAACAGGCCACCCAGAAAAAAACCAGGCTTGCTGCACAAACATGTTGCAAACCCAGAGTTTGTGTAAACAGTCACCAATTCCACAAAGTGGTTTCACTAGCAGAAGATTTAAGCTAAGAAACGGGCAGCTTAAAACGGGTCGGTTTTGCCTCCATCAATCCAGATTGGTTTGGGGCAATACAGGGTAAAGTATGAGGGGGAATTTCCTTGCTGGTAACTGGCAATAGAGGAAGGAGAAATAACTTAGAGGGCTCTTGTTTTGCCTTTACCAGAAGTTGGAAATGCAGATACTTCAATTCTCTTCGTAATTCTCCAAGGCCAGTTTGGAATGGATGGAGCTTGGAATAACCCAGTTTTGTGGAAGGTGTCCCTGCCCACAGCAGGGAGGTAGAGCTGGATAAGCTTTAAGGTACCTTCCATCCCAAACCATTCTGGAATTCTATGACTCTCATTTAAGAAACTAGTTAAAATAAGTTGCTCTTTTTTTGTGGAGCATTACATACAAAATGCTGAATTGCTCCTCCCTTGCCAAGTTTGCATGTCCCCTGGCATGGGATGGCTGTGGCAGTGGTGAGATCTGAAGACCACAGGGATGGGCAGGATGGAAATGCAACACTCCATTCCAGAGAGCAAAATGTGGCCTGTGGAAATGATACCTTGAGTTTTAGCTTTTATATTTTTCAGATTTTCTGCTGTTTGGTGTGTAACTCTGGAACTTCATATTAGGTGTTAATAAGTTCTCCTCACAGAGCAGTTAAACAAAACAATCCCTTTCCAGCTGCAGAATCCAGTACAGCAGCTTTTTTTTTTTACCCAAAAAGCATAAACAATAGCAAAGGGAAAAGGGGGCAAGCCAGAGGGTTGAGACTTCATAATGTGAAGCTGTGGTTGGACAATTGACCCCAATATGTAGATGAACCAAAACTTACAGAAGTGTAAAAAGTCAAGGCTGGGATCTACCTTGGATTCAACCTTGAGTGTAGCCCCAGCCAGGATCTTGCAATGTCCAGGGTGTATATTTTTGTGGCCTTTCCATAAATACCTATTTTATCCCTTCTGCTCTGTCTAATCTCTGTTCTAAGTCAGTCTTTTTAGGCATCTGAAAGACAGGTTGAGGTGAGGGAGGGTCTGTGCTTGTGAGGGGAGCAATTTCCTGGATATTGTGTCATTTCTGTCCATGCGGGACAAAGCCTTGGCCTGATCTGCCTCTCTTTAGGAGTCTCAGATGGTTGCTGCTGTGGGGATCTGTATATCTATGTCACATATGTTAGCCAGGATGGATAATTTAATCCTATTTAACGTGATTTATCTTTAGTGATACATGTTTTTTTTTAATTTTGTCTTGTATATAATGCCAGACTTACACTTGAAATATCTCTGCTCCTGGAAAATCAAAGTCATACTTTTCATTTTTTTCTGACCAAATGTCTTTATAATGGGTTTCATCATTTAAAATCTTGGTGGTATTAATATTTTGGTATGTATAAGACAATAAATCCATTTAAATAAAAAAAACCCCCAAACTGTTGTAAATGATTTGCTTAGAAATGAATACCATTATATTTGGTCAAATTTTCACCCACCCCAGGAAGGATGGATGATGCTAAAATGTATCAGCACAATTTCCTATTTCAGGGCTTTGCATTGTCCATGGTAAGTAACTACTCTTTTTCTCCTTTTGTTTTTTTTTTTTTTTTTTTTTCCTAAACTTTCCAGGTAAAAGTACTCCTGTAAGCCACCTTGGGTCTGCAGATTTTCCCAAGCCCCATGATCCATTCCAGCCATTTGGGGCTGACAGCAGTGACCTGTTTCAAAGTAAAAAGGGGTTTGGGGACCCATTTAGTGGAAAAGATCCATTTGCTCCCTCCTCTTCAAGTAAAACTTCTAAAGACTCTTCCTTGGGGTTTGCAGACTTCAGCTCTGTAAGTTAAGTTCCTTGTCTCTGAGCAAACCACTTTCTGCTCTGCTTACAGCAATCTTTGTTGGGTTTTTGTCTTAGCTGCAAATCTGCTGTTCCCTGGCTTCTGTCTCTCAGTACCTTCATGCTGTCCTCATTGTTTTTGTATTAATACTTCTGTAATAAAAAGGTGTTATTTCAATAAAAAAGAAGTTTCATACTAAATTTTCAAGGGTTTACGTGCATTTAAATTATTTTAGTACAGTGTACCTTTACTCTCAAATTCTTTGTAGCAGAATCTGTTGTATTGTTTTTGTTGCATGGAGGCTATTTTGTAAACAGGTTTTTTTGGGAGTCAATGATGTAAAGACTCAAAAATAATTGATGAAAACATTTCTATAGCAATTTCACCATATCCTGAGAAGCAGTTCCTTAAAGGGAAAGTTTCTAATAAGTACTTGTGACTGTGGAGAAAGTTCTGACAATCCTGTTGCAACATTTGCTGTATATGATGGAATGTGGTCATAGAGAGACACAGTTGAGACAGAGATTGAAAATTTAGCTGTTGAATTTTGTTCCTGTTACTGATGTCGTAGAAAAGACAGAGAAAACAAAATGGTTTTGTAGAACCAAGATCAAAAGGTCCACACTGCACTCCGAAAGACAGTCCCAGAGGTTTGAAAACAAAGCCAGGTTCCCCATTCAATTAAAAATATTGGGGTTTCCAAAGCCTGGATTTGGTTTTAGTGCTGGAATTGGGAACCATTGTAAATGCAATGGTGGTGTGGTTCTTATTGCTTCCATAAGTGGATAGAATCTGTTCCATCCACAGCCTCAGGCTTCTTCCTTCTTTTTCACATGTTTTTTGTTCTCTCGCATTGCCACGCAGTAGAATTGCAAATTTATTCTGTTCCTTATCTCTGCTGAACACAGGTCAGTGTTCAACAAGGGGAGGCATTTAAGCTGAATCTTTCAGGTTGTTTCTTCTTAATGTTTTGGGATTTTTTTTTTTCTAGTTATTATTTAATATTAAATGTGTATCACTTTCCTATTTGATATTGTTAGCTGAGGTCATCTGTGCAGACATTAGTTGGCCTCAGGGCTTAAATTTACCACTTTTGAAACGTCCAAGTTCAAGATTTGTTGTATGTTTGACCACAGCTAGTTGGATTTGCACAGTTAAATTCTGATTGTATACAAACTGGTGACATTCTTAATAAAAATAAGACACAAAACCTGCTTTATCTGAAGTTTCTTCAACAACATCTAATTTCTTCCTGCAGTGAAAAGACAAATGATGGAATGGAATGCCTGTTACCCAGTTATTGTCATCTTACTTTCCAGACCGTATTTCTTAAGTTAAAATGTTGTTTACTCTGAGTGATTGTATCAAATGATTAACCAAAATCTCTGATCCCAATCCTAGTGGGTGCTCCAGGGTCAAAAATTTGCTGTGTCATCAGGTTCTCAGCTCAGATTAACTTTAGAAGATAAGGAACAAGGAGGAAAAATGAGATTATGAGCAGTAGCCACTTAATAATTCCTGTTAAATGGCATTTCATCAAATGAAATAAATTTTAAAATCAGTTTTCTGCATTAATTTCTCCTTCTGTAGGAAAAAAAGAAGTGTTGACTGAATTTGGCTGAAAAGATAGATTTGATCCCTTTTCTCCTCAGTTCATGTTTTTTTTTCCCTTTTCTATAACACAGTTATGCTACTGCACTTGACAATTCCTAATCCTTCTGTGTGACATTTTAAATGTACCAGTTACCTTGAAATCATTGAGACTATTGTGCTCCTCTTTGCCTCATGGTTGGGAAACTTTGTTCATAATGGAAATGAAAATCAGTTTTACTTACAGAAGATTTTTGACATCTACTTTGAATCCATGGAATCTGAGAACAGAATCGTGTAGAACCGAATAATCAAGCAACCTGATTTTTAATTGAAGTCCTTGACTGTTGCATGAAAGAACACGAGAACCTTCATTATATTTTAGTAGGAAAATCTGGTGCTTTTTTGACACACTGGTGAATTCACGCACCCAGAGTTTATGTATATTTTCATTGCATTCTTAACTTTGCTGCTGTCATTAAATATGATTCATTGGAACAAAACAGTCTTGTGGTAGCTCAGATTTCAGGTATTTCTGGGTTCCAGCTGCAGTTTACAGAACAACAAGAAAAGCCACTTTCGCCAACAGAAAGTGTTTAAATTTTCCAAGAAACAACACTTAGGACTAAGCTTTTTGTGATTTGTGATTTTGTGATGCAGTCTGCTGGTTTCCTCATCTATGGCTTGGGTCTGACTGTACTTCTGAAAAAGAAAAGAAAAGGAAGAGTTTAATGCAATTACACACGTGACACATTTATAGACTCGTTGAAACCTGGACATATGCAAAAAATTGTTATTGTATTAAATTACCTGTAAATTATATTTTTATAGACAATCTGTGCAAGAATCTGTGGCATTAATGAACTGTTCTGTATTTATTTCATTATTTAATGGTGAGAGTTATCTCCTGAAAATTGTACTTTGTGCCAACCCCTTATAATACGGCACATCCAGATTTGTTTCCAATGAATCACTTGCCTATTTTTCCTTCTTTTTTTTTTTTTTTGTTTCCACTCAGCACTTTTAACCACAAAAATATAACTTATGTCCCATAAACAAGTTATAATTGGGACTTTCATAAACTTTGGAAGCCTTATCCTAGAATGGAAGCTATTGAAGTAGAACTGGTTTCTCAACATTAAAAGAATATCCCAGATAGTTTGACCAAAGCCTCTTGTATTTCTGAAAATAGTCACTGCTCATTCTCCATCCCAGCTGTTGGATTTACCTAAATTCCTGGACTAAGCAGAGAATTCCTGCTTCCATTTATATCTGTCTTTACCTTGAAAAAAATAATCTGTTTAAAATCTTCGTGAGTTTTTCAATCTTACCCATCAGCTGACGTTATTTAAATGAGGAATTGCAGCAGGGTCTCTCCATTTTAAAAGTAAAATATCAAAAGGTGATAGACACTTCTGTTGTATTTCAGTAACATCAAATGCAAAGATTCTCATCTAAATTTTTATAGCGATGAAAGCAGAGATATTGCATGAAGAAAAATTGGGTTTTTTTGCATCAAATCATCTCAAAAGCCATACTGTGAGAAATCAAATGAGGAATGATGGGCATCCAGAGGCATGAATAAATTATGAGTAAATGAGAATTGGGCTTGGGTTGAAAGAAATTCAAATATGCCGATTTATTTCAAAATCCATAAAAAATAAAAATTACGGATACGCTGGAGAGTGGAGGAGGAGGCTGGGGTGGGGCCATCACATAATGTTTATGCAGCTAGGAAAGGTTTAGCACTGAAGCTTGCATTTTAACACTCAGTTCAATATTTTGGGTCAGTCTGGGCAGGTGTAGCTGCATCAGTTTGTGCCATGGCACAGCAGGCTGTGCTCAGAGTCAACGTGTCCCGGACCACAAAGAATTTTTGCAGTATAAATCCAGCTGAAATTTTTCTCCTCAAAAAAAACTTTCAAATAATATGTTTTTCCTGCACACACAGACACAAACAAAAAATCCGCCCCAAAAAGCCCCGAAAGCCAAAATAAAAAAATAAAACAGCACAAAGTAGATTTTAGAAGTGGGCTTGAATGCAAACATTAGCATGCAGCTGTTCCCATCCTCCTCAGCAAATGCTAAAATTATCTGGGAACAGATTATATTGGAGTTTGAAATTGCTATGACTTCAATAAAAGTTTCACATTTTGTTCAAGCAAGCAAACTTTTGCATCCTTCAATGGTAAATACTAGAATATAATTTTGGGCAAGTTTTTCTGCACTGTACTTGTGTTTTTGGGAAGCCCAAACAGGTTTAGGAGCTGACTGTTATAAAGTGTGATATTTCCTTAGTGTTCTCTGCTGAAGTAAATTGAATTCTCTCACATTATTTCTTACCGGTAAAACTCTGTGTGTATTCTTTGAACAGCAACAGAAGCACTTGTGGTAACTTTTGATTTGGTGATGAAACTTCCCACGTGTCAGCAGTGTCTCCAAAATCACTTATCAAACACCTCACCCTTAGCAGAAAATACCACAATAAAACTCTGTTGTTGAGCAGTTGCACAAGAGTAAATAACTATTAGCTTTACCAGCTATTTACCAGCTGTTTATTCTTAAAAATTATTGTAGTTGCTGTGCTTCCAAACCATTGATTTCCTTTTTTTGTGCTTGTGGAGGGGTTTTTTTGGCAATTTTCACACCCAACTGAGCCACTGATGCAGGGACTTGAATCCCTTGTGGATTAATTTCCAGGTGGAAGGAAGAAGAAACTAAGGAAGTAAACTAAGTAGGGAAGTAAAGGAAGGAGGAATTAAGAAAATAAATCAAGGGAGGAAATGAAGGAGGAATAAATGAAGGAAATAAAGGATGAAGTGAGGAAACCAGTGAGTGAATTTCTATGTCAATCTAGAACTGCCCTAAGCCTGGTGTACTTGAGCTGTATATTTAATAAGCCTGATTCTTTGTAAATTTTTTGCGTAATTTCTTTGAGCTGGCTGGTAAACTGTATTAATTCATTTTCCATTTTCATTTTTGTAGTTTGGAAATGAGGAACAGCAGCTGGCCTGGGCGAAGAGAGAGAGTGAAAAAGCAGAGCAGGAAAGACTGGCTCGATTGAGGAGACAAGAACAAGAAGACCTGGAGTTGGCCATTGCACTCAGTAAGGCTGACATGCCAAATTCTTAAAGAGGGTCCTGGGCTCCACCCTGTTTAAGAGAAACCTTGGAGCAAGGCTTTTGGTAAAAATACTAAATCCTTGGTTTATATATTGTGAAAATAATTTTAGTCACCTTCAGATCTAAACAGGACTGGCTGGTTGTGTCCGGCCAGACTCTTGTGTGGCTTCTCAAGTGCATAATCTGCAGGAAACACTGTATAAGCTGTATTATATGTTCTAGATAAAATTTATTGCTTGTAAGAAATTTAACGTGTAATCCTAAGGTACTGCAAGTTTCTTTATCCGAAACCCAAATGTTGCGTAGAGTAAACTGCAGCTTGTGAATCTGGTTTTTTATAATCCGAATTCCACTGTGTCTTTGAGGCTGCAGTATGGATTTCAAAGGAAATGTCATAAAAAGAGAATATTTATAGAATTAGCTTTCACTTGTTACATTATTTAATAATTCATGGTAGGCTAATCAGTACTTCTGCATCATCTGTGTCAAAGCATAAATTTATTATTTAACGGTCCCTTTTTATCCATAAGTTGTGGCTCTTACAAAAGAATCTGACAATTTATATATGACGGATGCAAACAGTGAACTCTATAAAACAGTACAAATTTGAAGACTCTAGAAATTAGTAATTCTTCTAATTTAAACACTTGTTTGCATTAAGTTTTAATTGTTTGTGACTAAACGAGGGGACTAAATCAGTTGCAGTAAGTGGGATAAATAATGTAGCAGTTAAATTATGATGTAAAAATTTGCTTTATTGCAAGCAAACAGGATTGCACAATGGTGATAACACGTTTGGGTGCTGCTTTAATGTGACATCAAGAAATCAAGTGGTGGAAAGTTGCCACGTTTGAGGAGTGCTCACCCCTCCAATTCATTTTACCCTCATTTATTCCAACTCCCAGCACACAGACTAAGTTGTGTTACCCAAGTGACTCTCTGGGACAGTCTCTACCTCTGCTTCTTCCACCTTTTTGGAGTTACAGCTCAAGCAGATTTAGCTGAAACAAAGCCCAAGCTGAATCAGATTTTAGTTGCCAAATGCACGTTCACACATCAGTTCTGGCAGCACTGTCTGGGTTGGCTCTAAAATACAATTTGCAGTACTCAGACCAGGTAGGAACAGGTTTTACATGCACTGAAATGCTTCCACCTGGAAAAGACAACACGGAATGTGTTTGACGTGTCATAGAAAAAAGAAGTCTGTGAATTTAATTTGCTTACTAGAAATGCCTTTTCTGATTGCGGGAATTCTAAAACTTCAGCTGTGTTTGCCTTGGAATTTTCTGTCTCGTAGAGTTTGGATCTAGCACAGTATTTTAAAATGTTCTCAGTCTTCTTTTCCTGCCCTTTGTTCTCTGGGAATACAAAAGCTTTACATTCTGTGTTTTTAGTGATATTGCCCTTATCTTAACAACATTTTCTCTCTCTTTTTTTTTTTTTTTTTTTTTTAATGTGATATTCCTTCATCATCTTTAACGCATTTCTATTTTTTATGTCCTTGCTTCCTTATTTTTATTTTCATACTACAATGATAGTGCCTGCTCAGTGAATGAAAACAATCTTTCCCTGTTCCTTTGGGATTGCCTTATCCTGGATGCTTTCCTTCCACAGAGGTGTCAGATTGGATCATTTTAAGCTCCTTGGTAGTTTTCAGCTCTGAAATGCAGCCAAGACGTGGCATTTGTAGTCTCAGGCTTTTGTGGGGAGGTTGATGGGTGGGTGGATGTGCAAACACACATTTATTCATGTTTAAGATGTTATTTTTAGGAGTTGCAAATCCCCTTTTGCTGTGTGTCTCCTGTGCTAATGGTACTACAAATAATGTGAATCTTTTATTCTCCTCAGGAGAGATTTATTTCTAATACCAAAACCAACCATATAATGATTTTAATACTGCCCTTTAATTAGCCCTTTGGGATGCAATAGAAGCTATTTCTAATTTTGCAGAACCAGATTCAAATTCCCTTCCCATTCTAATAATTTTTCTCTAATGTGTTTGATTCCATGATCAAACATACTAAAACATCCAAAAATTCTCTCTTCTGTTGGTGTACAGAACTTGCAGTCTCTGAGAGCTAACTTGTGTCTGTCTCTAGGTAACATGATAAAACTTTTGCTGTGAAAGAGCAATTTTCAAAAGCAAATGGCTGCAGGATTCTCAGTGAAGTTTAACAAACTGTATCCATGTGTAAGATCCTCCTGTTTACTTGGACCTGAGTCCTTGTGGTGTCTTTTCTGCTACAATAAAATTTAGAAAGTAATACAATAAAATTTAGAAAGTTCTGGACTGGGTGATGTCACTCCAGTGGGACAGGTGGATCACTAAATAGCTTGATACATTTTGAAGTCCTGTACCATAAAAAGACTTTCTGCTGCTTCATCAGGGCCCTAAAATATTGAATTTATAGTGCTTCTAGGCCAATGAGATGATATTTTCAAGATGTCCAACAGGGAGGCAGAAATGTGAATTAATCCAGCATTCTCTATAGTGTTTGGGCTCGTTTTTGTTTTTCCTTATTGATTCTTCCTTGTATTTGCTTGGACAGTAACTGCAGATCAACAAATGAACAAGGATAGAACACAACATATTGTCTATGCACAGTATTAGATTTAGGAACCTTAAATTTACTGCAACACTCTTGATTCAAAATGTTGTCAGTAGAAGTAAACCTGTCTGTGATTTCTCCCTTTGTATTTAATATAATTTCCCATTTAAAAAGGAAGATTGCCCACATTCTTTCCCTATGCTGTAACTCTGTGTTTGTACAATACCTGCACTTGCTCTTTGAGGCAAAACTTTATTGCAAGACATTGATCTTCTTCCTCCAGACCAGTGAAATTTAAAGCACAAAGAGACCTGTTGCTATTTGGGCAGAGAAAATGCATACAATGTAAAATATGGAAAATGTGAATACTCCCAGTGCATATACAGTGTACAGTGAGATCCATATTATCTGAGTCTATGTATATATATATAGATAAATAGATAGAGTATTGTATAATGTAATCATAGTGTATGTATATACTCTACATGTCCACATGCTATGTCCAGTATATAGTTCCTTGTGCTGTACATAAAATGTGTATATACAATGAATATGTAGAATATGCATATATATATTCTATATATTAAATCTTGTGTGTATGTATCAATTCTGTAACCACAGATGGATACAGAATTGGAATCTTTGCAGAAATTCAGATTAGCTCATGGCTCTGAGAATTTCAAAGTCCTGGTTAAAGAAAAGGAGAGAAATGATTTCTAATCAATTTGTATCAATATTTCTTTCATTGACATGAAAAGCTGTGTTTATTAGCTGTGCCGGGTGTAAGAGAATCCTGGCAGAAAGTAGTAATTGTCTGCACTGGATGTAATTTCACATTCTTTGTAGTTTTTAAAGTGTCTGTTTGGAATGTAGGCTCAACTGCTGATCTTGCATGTCATCTTTCTTCTCTGAGCTGAGGCAATGAGTTTTATCCTGTGCTTGCTCATAGTTTCACTTCCCTCTTTCCTTTTTTTCCTTTTTAAAAAAGTTATTTGTAAAGGAGCTGTTCCCATACACACCCCCCAAACAGTCACAGGCAAAGGTGAAAAACACGTTTTTCTTGCTTCATTCCAGTTAGATTGGTTGCACATCATTGTCATCTGGATTCCAGTTCTGGTTTTCCTCCATTTCCACCTAAGCTTTTACTTCAGGAGGAACAAATATCCATTTGGCTCAGAGGAAAGAGTGGGGGTGATTCTTCTTTCTGCTTAGATAATGTCAGATAAATTATTAGATTCTGTGGTACCTTGAGCAATCACTGAGAGTTTAGCAGGGGTTTATGGTGGCACGTGTTTTATATGGAATATATTCTACTGGAATGACTCGTGGAAAGCCCTGGATTGCACAGAGCACTGAGGCACAACAGTTAAAGTGGACAGACAGATAATTATTCACGTTGAACCTACACGTGCAGACAGTGCAGGTAGGACACAGATATTGAATTACCACATTACCCTTCACAGAATTGTGTGTTCACATTTGCCTTGAGTGGTTTCTCTGTTACCTTCCAATTGTCTCGCTGTAAAACCTCCCAGTCACCCTGCAATAAAAACAGATGCTCATAAAAGTTATACTTCCACAATAATGTTGTATGAAATATTTTTATATCGGCAACTTTTTCTTCATGGAACCTCTTCCCTGTGAGGGTCATCAGTCCTTCTTAAATCTTGTTCCATATACTGTGCTTTCAAAGTGTAGGAAATTCCAAGCTGTGTCTATGTAATCCTTTTTTTATTTTTAATTCCCATCTGTGAAATCTGTCAGCACTATTGTAAAAATTTCTGTCATCTTATGTTCAAAGATAACGCACTTTTCTTGAATTCTTCTTATAATCCTTTTGGGGGTACTATTTCTTCTTTAGTGTTTCTCCATTGAGAAGAATATTTGTTCTGTAGAACCGTGGCCCAAGGAGTTTTGGTCCAAGTAGAATTGTTGCTTTCCCTTGTGTAAAAGTTTGATTTCTCCTTTCTTCTCTCCTTTCGCCTCTCAGGAATTTAATTTCTGCTTAATCCTCATTTAGAGCTGGAACTCTGTTGAAGTGAATTGATCTCTGCTGTTAATGATCTAATTCAATTATCTTCCTATACTACTGGAACAGCCAAGTTTTTGGGTTTATACTTGGTTATATATTGCATCTGTGTAGACTTCACAACAACCATCTTTTCTTAGAAAGGAATTTTGCTTGGAGTAAGACGGAATCATAGAAGATTTATTTTTAGAGTAAATATGTTAGCTATAATTCATTGACACACCTGTTTGATCAGTTGATATACTGGTCTTTTTACTTGAAAGTTTTATAAATAAAGGCTAATTTGTTATAAAATGGAATTTTCATTTTTCCAACTTCTGCCTCCCCCTTTAAGTTTCAAAGAAAAACTCCTAGTGGCTGTGATTCCTTCAGCTGTTTCAAGTACAGAGTGCTCTTCTGGTGTCCCTTTTAATATATCATTCTTCAGTCTGACCTGAAAAAGGTGGAAACACAAAGTGGAAACTGCAATGTTGACCTAAATCTGACTAATATCTCCAAATATGTACATTATTGTGGTTATATTTATCTTTCAAATGTTATAACAAATTGTAAGGTATTTTAATTTTAACCCATCTCATGTGTTTATTGTTTAATATAATAAGAGAAATGTTATTGTTTAATATAATAAATGAAAGTTACTTTTTGGAGCTCTGAGATTTCAGCACTCTTTATTTTTTTTTTTTGTCAACAGTTTCACAAGTTTGTATGCTAAATTTGTGAATCTTGCTTTGAACAACGACTCTAATGTCTGCACTGACATTTTTTTTCCTGTTGGCTGGTGCCCTCTGCACAGTTTTCCCTCCTGTCCTTCCCTTTTTTCCTTGTCCCAGCCTGATTTGAGCTGAGCAGACCAGTCCCAAATCCAACGCCACACCTTTTCCAAACAATTTGTGTGCAGCAATGCTGGATGTCCTGGCAGTTAACACCAGGAGCAGTTGAGGAGCTCACTAGAAACAACCTTTGGCTGGCTGGAAAAACACACCCCACTGCTGGGCTGTTCCATTTACTCACTTTGACTCATTCTTCTCCCAACTCTTCACTGGCTGCTCCTGCTCACCTGGCCAAAGGGAACAGCAGGCTGCCAAGGCAGGTTTCTTAGTAGACATGTTAGATATTTTAGATATTAGGATAGGATATATATATATATATATAATAGATATAGGAATAGATATCTATTATATAGATATTACTATATATCTAGTTGTTTATCTGCTAGTTAGATATTTTTAGGACATTGAGATTTTGGAGGATTTGACTGCAGTGTGTCACAGAGAGAGGCACAACTCCCAACCCAGTTCTTCTCATTGTGTCGTGCTTCTCATCTCTTATAAAACCATGGCCCAGCTGCTCCATGTGTTGCTCCCACATGGGATTTGACATAAAACAGCTCATAATTCTCATCCCTATGCTTTCCTAATCCACATTGTCTGGGTTTAATCTGAAAGGACCCCCTGTACCCAGCATGGCCTAAGAGCCCCTTCACTGGGAAGGGAAGAAAAGCATCACCGTTCTGTTCAGGATGTGGAAATTTGACCCTAAATCCTGTCCAAGGTCTGAGCCCAACTGTTAAACTTCCTACACAACTGTAGCATTTATTGACTGAACCTAAATATGTCCCAAGTCCAGCTCTCCTCTTGGAATTCTGAGCTTCTGGAGACGTCAGTGCCGCTCCTATGCTGGAAGTGCTGTCAGGTTTATCTCTGGAATTGCTGAATCTCCCATCTGCTGTTTGTGACTATCAGTGTAGTCACTCTGAGTACCTTTCCCCTCCTGTCTGCTTGGCTTTATCTTTTTTTTGTTTTTTTTAATGTAATGACCACAATTAAAACTTTTTATTGGTGCTGAGGCAGCATGTCTTAAAATTGCTATAGCCTTCCTAATTGATGAAATCTCACAGGACTCTGTCAGCAGCAAACATAATATATTTCTGTTGTTTAATTTCCCATAAAGGTCTTTGATCACAATTTTCAGAATGAAGAAGCCCTGTGCTCTCTGCCTATCTCTTGCATCCACAGAAAGGACCATCCAGTCATTCTATACCCCTTATTTTGCAATATAATATAAAATTATTAAGATAAAAAAACCCACTTGCACTATCATGGCACACAGTGTTTAAGTTTGTGTTTAAGCCTCAGGCTCAGTAGCTATTCACCTAATATATTAAATGTCACAGGAGATCATATCCAAAATGATATTCCAGATATTTCTTGGTGATATGATGAGTCAGCACTCCAGCTGAGCTGTAAGAAGTGCAAGAAACCAAAGTAAAAGTGATTTGAAGCCTTACTTTATTTAGTTATAAACCTGTACCAGGTAAGTTCACACGCAGTTTCTGTGTTTGCTGATTTTATACTGACAACAACAAGTAGAAAACTTTTGATTTGCTAAAAGGACTTAAAATGGGAGCAGGTAAATAAGCAGGTAGCTAATGCTAACAGCAGTTACAGAGTAAATGAAAACATTCATTCCTTGCTTCTGTTCTCCATGTGCTTAGAAAGGAGGTTTTGGTAAAGTTAACCCTTTCTTCATTCTATAAAGCAGTCCTTATTGTTCCTCTTTAGTGTCTGCACTTCACATTGTAAGATCAAATAATTGTGGCAGAAAAATCAGACCTCAAAAAAGTAAATCAGATATTTTTTCTACCTAGCAAGTTTAGGATAAATCCGTGCATCCTTTGTGTGCTGCATGTGGAAGGTGCTGCTTTGTGACGGGTTGCTCCCAATCTTAGCTAAAGTGAGAGGGAATCAATTGTTTGGGATCAAATTATAAAGAGCTTAAAGGATTCTCTGGGAATTAATCTGTTGAACTAGTTACCTCCAGGGCCTGTGAATTGAGTATGGCTATTTGCTTTATGTGTTCAGCTTGTAAACCAATTGCTTCTCCAAATCAGTGGGAAGCATTTATCTGCCAGAGCCTGGGCCATGGCAGAGGAGCTGCTGCAGTGCTGGAGTTCAAAGCTCTGACTGCTTCACTCACAGCACACAGGACATGTTTGGGGCTGTCAGGACCTGGGACAGACCTAGCTGAGAGCAGCTGCTTCGAGGACACCCAGGAATTTTAAGATTTGTAGATGCCACCAAGTAGGTTCTGGATGCTCGCAATGGGGATGACTTCCTCCCTGTTAAATTACATGGGGGTTGCATTGAGGTTTTTTGCTAGTTACCATAGCGATGGCTACATGACTTTGTTCTGGTTGTTTTATCTAAATATAGCAAAAGAAATTGCTGGAGCTTGGGGTTCTGGCTTCGAAAATTCAATTTGAGCAAAGCCTAACAGCTACTCTGTGTTAGAGGTGCACAAAATAGCTAAAGAAACCACAGAGTTTCTACCACAAAAAACCACAGAACCACACAATCCTGTAATTTGAAGAGTGGACAAACTTATTTTGGCATTCTTGTGGATGGAAGACCAAAGTTGAGAGCCAGTCAATGTTTTCAGGCAGTTTGTAAATGGTCGTGAGTAACTGAGGGCTCGCACAGGTTGAAATGTGCCATCCTGCATGAGGTGAGCCATGTCCAACACTAAAGCTTCAGTTCTCCCAGATGGGATCGGCTACAAAACTGCATCTAAAATAAACTTCCAGAAAAACCAGAGGGTTTCTAGAACAGCCTTCCACTTTAGGGTTGAAAAAAAAGAGATTTGAAAGTGCCCTGCCTGCTGGCTTGTTGGGTGCTGGTTGTGCACAGGGTGCTGGGATGTTTCAGAGGTGCTGGGATGTTTCACAGGTATTGGGCTGTTTCACAGGTGTTGGGATGTTTTACAGATGTTGGGATGTTTCACAGGTGCTGAGATGTTTTACAGATGTTGGGATGTTTCACAGATGGGATGTTTCACAGGTGTTGGGCTGTTTCACAGGTGTTGGGATGGTGCTGGGTGAGCACAGGTTGCCGTGTCACCTTCCAGAGCCAAAAGGTGACAGAGCCAAACAGCCCTGCAGTGGTTGAACCTGGTCCCTCTGGGCTGTTTCAGAATTACAATGTCTTCTGACAGTGAGATCCATCTTGGAGGATTTTAACTGACTCCTCTCAAGTCACTGAGTGAGGAAAAACCATTTTCAGCAGAGTGAAACACAATGCTCTGAAGCTCTGTGTGGAATGATCTGACTTTGAGCAGTGACTGCT
This sequence comes from Certhia americana, assembly GCA_018697195.1. Lineage (NCBI taxonomy): Eukaryota > Metazoa > Chordata > Aves > Passeriformes > Certhiidae > Certhia > Certhia americana. Next base: position 129,709 of record JAGMWU010000080.1, on the reverse strand, counting down.
CAGGATGGTACCTGACAATATTTAATATTTAATAAATATTTAATAAAGTTTTCACTAGGATCATTGTGCAGGATTTGCTTGTTTCTAAACTTAACCTGCTCTAACTTCTCTTACAATCTATTTTACAATAGGGCACCCATGGCGGTGGTATCTTATATTAACATGTGTGAAAATCTTGTTTTCAATGGACTCTACATTTCCTCCCATCAGGTTTAACTACAATTTCTGTGTTTTTTTCCTTTCACTGGTATGTCAAAATCAAATCCAGGATAGCTGGTTGTGGTTGCTGGATGCTCCCTGGGAGGCAGATGGTTAATTGGAACAAAATTACTTAAGAGATGACAACCTGATGGTCAGTTATTAGAAAATGTGGACCATTAGTGGTTTCCTGCTGAGTAGGGGAGCTTGGTAGATTGCTGGAATTACAGTGACATATCTTTGGATGTGCTCATTTAAAACAATTAAAGAAAGAGAAAAAAAAGAAGAGTTGACAATTACTCATAATGGAACGTGAAGAGAATGAGATCAGCATCTCTTTTTTTTTTTTTTTTTTCCTGATACAAGATGATCTTAAAATTCAAGAATGTGCAGTTTCCTGTAAATACCACTCAGCAATTATCAGAGATGCCCTCCCTTAAACAATGACAAGAACGTTTCTTGTGAACTTTTATTTGTGCTTTGTCCCCCCATCCCTTCTCACTTTCAGAGGACTGACTTTATACATTTTTATGTGAGGTCTTTTATATTTCTATATGAGGATTCTTCTGCTCTATTTTCAGTTGAGTGGCCAATCTAAAAACTCAGAGGGCACCACCTGCTCTTATTTCCACATCTCTACTGCTCATCAGGGTCTGAGCACTGTTTGGTAACTCACTGTCAGGCAGATATCAGCTGTCTAATCTGAAGGTTTTCTAGTGAGCAGGAGGTGATAACCTTCACAGCCAGGCTCTTCCCTGGAACAAAGGCAGATTTGGATGGTCCCATCCTGGGGCACTGCAGGAGAAGGGAGAAGCACCCAATGTGGTGGGTGCTGCAGAGTAGCCACATGGATGTTTTTTAAGTGTTGGTGATTTTGGTGACATTTATTCCTGCCCTGAGCAGCACACAATGCCTTCAACTGGCTACAGCTGACTTGGAATCACAGAATCCCAGAGTGGTTTGAGTTGGAAAGGAGCTTAAAGTCCATCCTGTTCCACCCCTGCCAGGGGCAGGGAGAGTTTCCACTAGATCAGGTTGCTCCAAGCCCCATCCAAGTCGGCCTTGAACATTTCCAGGGATGTAGCAGTCACAATTTCTCTGGGAATTTTATTCCAGTCCCTCACCACCTCACAGGGAAGAATTTCTCCCGAATGTCCCATCTAACCCTGCCCTCTGGCGGTGTGAAGACATTCCCTCTTGTCCTGACACTTCAGTCCTTGTCCAAAGTCCCTCTCCAGCTCTCTTGGAGTCCCTTTAGGCACTGGAAGGGTCTCTGAGGTCTCCTTGGAGCCCTGTTCTCCAGGCTGAGAATTTGGAAGGGAACTGGTCAGACCAGCCAGAGGTCAGGAAAGGACTGGAAACAAGCAAAGCCAGACAAATATGTTGAGATGTGATGCTTCCAAGATCTCCTCCACCACTGGAAAGCTGTCTGGGCCCTTCCCAAGGCAGGGCACTGAGGTGTCACCCCTCTTTTGACTTTTAAATTGCATCACAAAAAAGGGAATCGTTTAATTGTATTACTGTATTTACTGTATTTACTGTATTACTGTATATACTGTATCGTTTCACTGTATTACTGAAACCTGGGTTCTAACAAAATCTGGGAATGCTGAAAACTGGGAATGACTACAACCATTTCCAGTTCTTCAGAAAGAGCAAGGGAAAGCCAGTTGTGTGTGAAGTGATGAGTAAGAATTATAAAAGTTGTTATCTTAAAGTTATAAACACCAAAGGACACGCTGAAATATGAAAATACTCAGCTATGGGGAAAGAGAAGGAAATACCTAGAACTGTTGCAACAATGAATGTGCCAAGTTTAGAACATCTTTAAGTCATCCTCACTTTCTGGAATTAGATTGTGCAATTTTTTTTTTTCTAGCAAATAAATGAGTTTTGGTTTTGATGAAGAAATGTTTAAGCTCCCTTATATTTCACTTTGAAAGAACTACAAAAGTGAAATGTGGAACTCGTTCTTCCAAGCCAATGATTAGAAGCCAAAAATACATCTGTTCCACATGAACAACTTCAGCCTTTGCTTTCACAGAAGAACAGCTATATTTGTAGTTTCTCTAAATGCATTCCTGTTGATTTCATTCTTGTGTATTCTAACATGTAAAGTCAGAAGAAAGGTCACAATCTTGATTAAAACCAAGTTCCAAGTATCCAGATGTTAGGGGGAAAAAAAATGCTGCAATATTAAGCTGAATCTGTGTATTTGATTAGCAGTGATATAAAAGTATCAAGACTCACCACAACACCAGAGCTGTAAAGACAGAGGATGCCCATCAGACTGTCAGAACAACTGCTTGGATTTACTGCCTGGCCTCCTGAGCTCATTTACAGCTGTGAAGAATCTTATGGGGGCTCAATTTAACTTTTGTAGCTGTCTTTACCACTAGAGCTGTTGCAGTATCCAGTTTAGTTGCAATTAGTTTTCAGAATCTCGATTCCTGGCTGATTTCCCCCCCCCCCACAATAGTTAAAAACTTTCTTAAGTCCTGAAATCTAGGTGGCACTACAAATTATTAAGTGAATTTAAGTTTTGGGGAATGAGTTATGAAGGTATTTTAACCTGTATTATGAATTCATGCTTGAATTCCACTACTGTTCTACTGGAATTCTGCATTGAGCTCTTGAGAACAAGGATAATTTATGTACAAGAATGCCTTAAAATAAGCCTCCATAATTACAAAAATGCAGTGTTTAAATTTATAGTAAAAACCCACACACTGCTGGCAAAACCATAACTGCATCTGGAAAACATTAAGAATGCTATTAAAATAGTCTAGCATAAACTAGAAATGAGACTGAAATTACAGTGTTGCTTACTTAACCATTTTTAGGAAGTATATTTTGAATATGGTCTACTTTCTTATTTGATTTTTGATAAAGAACTGTACTATATCTTATTTACTACTGAGGATACCTTACTTACTCTGTTATCTATTTCAGAAAAATCCATGACTCATATTTTTTTAAGTGTCTTGTTACAGTTGACGACAATTTAAAACACAACCAGGTGGTTGCTGGTCCAGCCATCAGGGAAAAAGCAACAGGGACACAGGGATATCTCAAAGGAGAATAAAAATCACAGGAATTAAAAACTTATTTTATTAAAAAGATGAAATATTTTCAAACATTGAAAAATTATGTTTCTATAAAAACAGAAATAGGCAAAATAGCCATTTGTCTTCTATTTACACATACAATATTTCTCATTGTATAAAATTATTTACAATATACAAAAAAATTACAGTAAATAGGTTATTTTCTTACAAGACATCAAGCCCTGTACTTCTAGTGTAGATCATGGCAAACAAGAATACTATTGCACCTGTGAACCAAACAAAGTCTAACAAGAGGAGTGTTCTCTTAGCCATGCCTTCAACTGAGATCTAAACAAACATCATTAGCTACAGTAACATTCATTTTATCTCTTCTAGGGTCAACTTCAGGCAGTTTCCATACAAACATTGTCTTGTAAAGCTTAGGAACGGGCAGTTAGAATAGGGGGGAAAAAAAAAAAAATCAAAACATATTTACAGCTTCTTCTATACAATCTGTATGGAGTTTTATGGAGTTTACCCTTCACAGAAGCTGCATAAATAACCCCTGTTCTCCTGACCGGGACGGGCAGGTCCCTGACTCAGTCACGGCAGAGGAGATGCCTGGCTAAGCCTCCTTGTGTCAGATCCTCAGTGTCCGTCCTGGAGCGTCGGGTCGGTGCCTCCCTGTGTAGTACCAGCTACAGATTTTTTTTCTTTTTTTTAACTCTTCTGCACCTGAGCAGTTAAAATCAAGTCCACTGTCGGCAGGGGCAGATTCCCTGAGGCTACATGTGCCGCTTCATGTGCAAAGCCAGGTGATCTGACCTGGAGAAGGCCCTGTCGCAGAGGTGGCACTGGAAGGGTCGGTGGCCCGTGTGCTTGCGATAGTGACGGGTGAGCTCATCAGAGCGTGCAAACTTCCAACCGCAGCCTTCCCAGTTGCAGTGGTAGGGCTTTTCACCTGTTTGGGGAAATGGGAAAGGGTGACTCAGCGTGGCATCCCTCACCAGGTGAGTTTTATTGGAGCGTATCCCTTTATTTGCTGCCAAACCCTTCCGCAGTAAGATCCAAGTGCTGCTAAAAATTCCTTTACCCACCCATACCCGCAGTGAAAATCTTTGAAGAAAGGGCTTTAGAAGCCCTTAGAAAAGTTTGGACTATAAAGGTAAACACCTAGATGTTACAGACCTGACCACCTGCCACAGCTCAGCTATGAATTTAACAGGCTACAGGGTAAAAGAGCAGGCTGCAAACTGTTTTACACGGGGTTATCCCAACCAGCACACAGCACATCTCCGTGTGCAGGCCATCAATATTTACCTGTGTGTGTCCTGAGGTGAGCCTTCAGGTGGGAGCTCTTGGTGTAGGTCTTCCCACAACCAGCATAGCTGCACGTGTGAGTGGCCGTCCTCTTCCTCGGCCAGGACCGGCGTCCTCGCTTTGGTTTGGAGTCCAGCAGCTCCAGAGGGGATGAAGGAGGGGTGAGCATACCCCTAGGAGCCGAGGGCTGTAAGGGCAGGCTGTCCTCAAAAAGGCCAAACTGAGAGGTGTTCTGGTACTGGAGATGGGTCTGCGGGTGGTGGAAGCCAGAGGCAGGGTGGTAACTCTGCTGGTAGGACACGGATGAGGGGCACATCATCTGTGTGTGGCAGTCATTCACCATGAGATCGTCGGGGCTCAGCGGGGGCGTCTCTGCCCCGGGGATTTGGGGGGAACTGGCCACCCGGGGCTGCTCGTAGGCCATCATGCAGGTGGCGTTCCCCTCCTGCTTGATCTTTGGGCAAGCCTGGGGCACCAGACCCAGGACCGGTCCATAATTGTCCATGTCGGGTTCGGGCTTAATGCTCTCAACGAACTGCGGGCCCCCGAAGGTGGGAGTCACAAAGAACCTCCCGTGGACGCTGCCAGGAGGGCAGTAGTTGGAGTCCATCTCGGAACTCATCATCTCCGGCACGATGCCGGCGTTGTAGGGTGGGGGGCTGCCCTGCTCCAGGGCACTGTAGCATCCCGGGGACGGGTTTGTCTGGTAAAAGCCACCGCTTTCGCCTTGGGCAGGGGGATAATCCCCGCCGGCAGCTCCCTGGCCGTAACCATCGCTGCCCATGGAAAGGATAAAATCCAGCACGTTGTTGAGATCTTCATCCTCTTTGCGCGGGGAGAGGCTGCCCCAGGTGCCGGCGGGGGTCTTGGTCTCCTGCTCACACTTCCATCTCTGGGGGAGAGAGAAAACGGAGAGAGTTAGAGATGCCGTTCGCCTTGGGGTGGGGGGGGGGGGGGGGGGGGGGGGGGGGGACAGACTCGGGGAGCAGCAGAGCCGGGGGACACTCACTTCGTGCAGGGTTTTCTCGCGGCAGGGGCTGGCGAAGGTGGCGAAGGAGGGCAGGGCGGTGTCGCTCAGCGCCATGGTGCGGGACGAGCGCGGCCGGCCGCCCTCCGCACCTTATAACGCGGGCGCGGAGCACCACAGGCCAATTGCAGGAGCGGAGGAAACGCGTCCCGGACGGGGCGGGAGGGAGGCAGAGGCTCGGGCGCAGCCTAAATTTAGACACGGTATAAAAGGACGCGGCGGCGGCGGCCCCAGCCCGAGCGGGGCGGAGCGGAGCGGGGACGGGCCCCCTTCACCGCCCTCCCCTCGGCGAGGGGTTCGTGGGCGGACCCGGGACCCCCGGTTCGGGCAGTG
>JAGMWU010000080.1:66276-123774 GCA_018697195.1 Certhia americana | reverse complement strand
CCCGGGACCCCCGGTTCGGGCAGTGCACAGGGACGGGGCACTGAGGGGTCTCTGTCTCAAGGCAGCGCGGCTCCAGGGACACTGAGGGACCCTGTCCTAAGTGCTAAGACAGACTGTGAGGGACTTCAGTGGGATGAGTGGCCACAGGGGACCCTTCCCTGAAAACACCTACAGGACCCTTCCTGACAGGGGGGGGACCCTCTGCTGAGATACCCTGTGGGGTTCCTGCTGTGGGGGTGGAGGGCACCAAGGGTTCCCTGACCTGGAAACACCGTGGGACCATCTGTGACATGAAGGGACACTGATAGTAACAAAGCGTCATCAGAGATTATGAGGGACTTGCTATAGGATGGGGAGCACTGAGGGGTCATTTTCCTGGGGGGCTCTCAGAAAGACACCATGAATTAAGGGTTTGATCCCCCTACACCTCAGAGCAGCTGCCCCCCAAACCAGCCTCATCCCTGGGGCGTGTGGTGCAGACTCAGAAAAAGAAGGTGAGAGTGGAAGGTGTTGAACACAGTCAGGGAGAGAGACATGCCCTGCTCCCATGGGTAAACTGATGATGATGGAGGTTCTTGGCACTGGTTGCCCTAAAGGTCCCAGATGCATCTTGGTGCTGACAGAAAGGTGTTTGATGCCACGCTTGTACGGTCTTCACTGGAGTTTTGCATTTAATGGAAGTCCAGATCTGTAGCAGAATTTTCATTTGCTACGCAAAGATTGCCAAAATCAACGTTGCAATGTGACATTATGAGAGAAAAAATGCACACAGCTTCGGTGATCTCCTCTGGTTGTAGACAATTTATGGTCTTGGGGTTGATTTTTCAGAAGGGAACGTTGTTCTCCCTTACCTTGGCCTCTAGCTTGGATGCTGAGTCTCAAGGAGCAATTCTCCAATAACTTCTGATAAGTTGCTCCACTCTCCTGTTTCTGAGGATCATGGCTGCTTGACCGTCACTCAGGAGCAAAAGTGGCAGATCTGAAAGGGGAAAAAAGGGGAAAAAACTATGATCTGTCAAGGGACAGACTGATTTTTTGAAAGCCTGTTCAAAGAAAGAGCTATGCTTTCTCCTTTCCTCCTCCATATTTCCTTTGCAATGATTTCTAAAGGGGTTTCTAAGCGAGCTGGAGATCAGGAGAGTTCAGGAGAACAGCTCTCACTTTTATACATGATGTGCCCCAGGAGGGGAAGGAGCAATGCCCTTGGTAGGCTCTGGTTCTCCAAAGCACTTTGTGCCTGTTCACCAGAACCCATCCCAGGCTGGTGGCTGTGTTTAGCCACCTCGGGAAAACTCAGTTGCTAGGGTGAGTAAATGATCCTTCCAATAGCTACACGTGGTTTAAAATCAGCAAGATCTCTTGTTTAACTTTCTATAGTTTTCATTCTAAAAGTTCACAGGTTGGCCAGAAGGAGCAGCCAAACTTCTGTGACTGGAGCAGAATCAATACACTGAATGCCTGGTAACGCCGTACACAAAGATGTGTGACTCATGGCTCTGCAATGTCACACTTGTGTAATCTTTCAATGTAAACTCTTTTCCTCTAATAAAATGTCCGTAAGTGAACGATACGCATGTATGGGGCTGTGAGTCAGCCAAGAAAATATACTCTGATGAATTCAGAATGAATGTGAATGCTCCCTTGATAACACACCCTGAATGTCTGTGTCAGTTTATGTGCTTGTGATTTCAGCAACAGCTATAACAAAATATTTTGTTTCTAGGATATACAACTGGACGTGTAGGTTTGACTGAGAAGTTCTGATTGGATGCTGCCTTCCAGTAGATGCTGGAAGGACTTTGTTTATAGCTCTGCAATGGCTCCCTCACCAAACTCTGCATTTTCTTGGTGTAAAGGAAATGTTTAGTGGGCAGAGATGATGAAAGACAAGCACACAAAATAATAATAAATTCACTGCCTTATAGTTTCCTTTTGTTTTCAGGAAAAGCAGTTAGGCTAAAAATTGAAAGCTGTGTTAAACCTGGGGAGTCAAATGTGAGAATTTATTTACCTTGTGAGTCACTGGTTCTGCGTAAATTGAGAACAACTTTGCCATGACCTTCCACTCGGTCTGTGACAGTTGTGCTGACATTTTCTGGCTTTTTGCTGCTCACAACTCTTATTTTAAATACCTAAATGCAAGATCCTGGCAGTGATCTCACTTAGCATAGATCAGGAGTGATGCCACTGGTGTATAAATGCGAAGAATGTGAGATTAGAAAGCATTTGTTAATGTTCTGTGGGTAGAGGAGAGCTAAATGATGTGTGATTTGTCTTCCAGCCAATGTAAACACGGACTCAACCATTTTTATATGGCAAAGTTCGTTTTCCTAGGTGTTGCTGCTGTGCCTTATTGCTTTTAGATCTAGGAGAAACTTTTTAAGGAATTGCAATCGGGATTTTGCGTGTTAATAGAAGAATCCAAACTAGGGCTGTGCTGGGCTGTGCCCACTGAAGCTCGAAGCTGGATGGGTTGGTGCAATACCCACGTCACCTGGCTGCCCAGTTCTGAGTCATTACAGAACTCAAACAAACAAAAAAAACCTCCTTTCTCAGGGATTGTTCTCAGAAAGTCCTGATTGCACCTAGAGCAAATTAGTAGTAGTAGTAATAGCAGGGTAAACGATCCGAAAATAACACCTCTTAGCACCTAGAGTACACAGTACAGGTAACTCTGACCTTGACCAACCCTTTCATATTGAAATGAGACAGAGGATTTCCTTGCCTGTGTCTTAAATTGTCGCAGTTCTGTTGACTATACAATTTTTTTTTTTTTTCCTATTTTAAACTAGAGGTTCTGAGTTAGCACATTTTAGAATCTGCTGTCAAGGAAGTTGATAGAATGATGTAAACAACCACATAAAATGAAATGTACAGGTGTGTGTAGAGACACACATCTTAATTTGGGGAGAGTGATTTAATCCTGTAGGTCTTTTGTCTGAATAAAGTAATGTCATGAATTAATTGGCGAATGGAGCCTTTTTGACCAGACCTTTCATGACTGGAGCTGATTCCCCTGCAGGGACGGACAGATGAAGGTGAACCATCTCTTTGATGAGCTGTAGTTGAAGAAACTCATTAAGTTTTTAAGAAAACATATTTTCCTTTAATACCTTTTTTTCTTAGTGATTCTTCCCTGAGCTCTCTGTGTGTTTCTGAAGTCTTTCTTGAGGTTTGAGCCCTGGAAAAGTGGAGTAGCAGACAAATATGAGTCACTTCTCTTTAAGGATTTGACTCGTGCCGTTTGTCATGGTCTTCTGCTGAGGAGCTGCTTGGCAAAGGTCTCCTCTCCCCCAGCTCTATATCATGGAATGCCAGGACACAGGGAATGGCTTCCAACTGCCAGAGGGCAGGGATGAATGGGATAATGGGAAGAAATTTTTCCCTGGGAGGTTGGGCAAGCCCTGGCACAGGGTGCCCAGAGCAGCACCCTGGGAGTGTCCAAGGCCAGGTTGGAAATTGGGGTTTGGAGCAGCCTGGGATGGTGGAAGGTGTCCCTGCCTAAGTCAGGGCCTGTGACTGGATGAGTTTTAAGGTTCCTTCAAATTCAAACCACCCTGTGATTCCATGATAGCCTCATCTCCCCAGTCAAGGCCAGCATCACCACGAACACCTTCAGCACTCAGTGTTGGCTCCCAGGCTTTTGGAGAAGGTTGGATTTATCACAATGCTGAAAGCAGAGCACGTGGGTTATGGGGGGGAGACAAAGCCCTGGGAGACCTGATGGAAATGCTTGTGGCAGGGCTAGGAAAAATCACGAGAGAATTGGAACCACTGGGAAAAATCCAACTGGTTTAGGGTTGCACGTATGGAAGGTAGAGGCTGCAAAAAGTTACCATGAAACAAGATGTCTGAGAGAAGAGGGATTTTGGTGTCCCAGATTTTCTGGATATTTCCCTGTTGGCCTGTGTAGGAACCTATTTTTGTCCATGCCAAAAAGCAGGACTGCTTGGATGTTCCATTCCTAGAAGTGTGGCCTTCAGCTTCTCTGTATTGCCATGACTGGGGTTTGTGTCTGCCTGGATAATTAAAACAATCCTTTAACAATGACATGTTTTTCAAAATTATGTTGCACTTCTGTGATCCTTGTCATCTAGGGCTTTATCAGAAACAATTTCTGTTCTCTTCCAGGTTATTGTTAACAACATTGAATGGTAAGTAATGATAAAAAAGATGAAGAACCAATAAACCTGCTTGATTAAAATCTGAATTCCATTTCCAGATGTATCGGCCTGTGGTTGGACCAATTTTCATGTGCACACCATGTTAATTTGTCATGTGCTTGTTTCTTACTGTGAAAATCACACTGCATTGAGGCTCATACTTATTTAAACCACCATCACAAACGTCATTAAGCAAACCATCTTTATTTAGAATTCTTTTTATGTCTCCAGTCCTCCCTGTCTCTGCCCAGGTTTATGTAACACTGACAGGCATATCTGGGTCATTCTGTTTACCCTGATGCAATATTGACATAATATTAACATTCTCCAAGTCACCTGGGGCTTCCCCACTGCTCTGAAATGAATTGATAATAAACATTAACCATCTGGATATGTCCTTAGCTGGTTCTTTTGAAACACTCACTTCTAAATTACCCAGACCTGGCAACTTAATACTGTTTGAGATGAGTAGCAGTTGTTTTAACATCCTCCTTAGTTACTGTAATGGAAAGTATTTCAACATCATTATTGTCTGATCTCAATACAGCATCTGGCTTTTTCCCAAAGAAAAAACAGAAATATTTTTTAGCACTTCTGCTTTTTCAACATGATTATTGGCAGTTCTATCCCTTCCATTCCTTGTGATGGCAATCTTGACTGGTTTTAGTGAAAGCTTTATTAGCTTAGCTCCCAAAACTTAGCAAAAGTCAGGCTCTGATGCTTCCAACCTGCTTTAGCAAGGTAGACTCCCATCAATGCAGAAGAAACCAGATAAAATTCTATTTAAATAACTAAGTCAAATGATATAAATAAAGCTTTTCTCAGAAATATGCAAGAAAATATGTTCATGGTTGAATAAATCATGCAAAAATTCAGCTATTTAGTGAATATAATTGAGGTAATTATGTATTGCTACTTGAATTTGCTGTGTGAAGAATGATAGCATTCAGCTGTAAATGATTTTTTTTGTAATTTTTGATCTGGGGACTCTTCAGACCTAAATAACGTATGGCAGTTTTTAAATCATGGGCTTTGATTAGGTATGTAGCTGTGTTTCTGCCAGCTTTTACTGACGTGTGTGCTGAATGTCCATATGTTGTACTGCAGATGTCCCTTTCAAATAAAAACACGTTTGAAAAATTTTTTTTTTTTTTTTTTTTTCAGAACTGTGAAATGATACCACAGTTTCCAAAACTTGGCAAACAACGTTGAATTTTATTAGCAAAACTGCTTGAAATGTCAGTCAGTGATCATGACAAGTAGTTTTCAGTGACTGCCAAATACTTTAGATTACAGAACCAAATATTTAGTAAAGAAATGGACAATTGGGGCATGGAATAACAGGAGCATAGGGCAGAAGTACCTATGTGGTGTCATTCAGAAAAAATTATTCTTATGGTAGCAAATATTTAATGGGCTCTACAACATCAGAAACCCAAGAAGATGAAACTCATTTAATTCTGGAATACAGGAGGCTTTCACTTTGTGTTGTTCCTGGCCTGCATTTTGTAAAAGACAAATATTACATATTGTAAAAGACAATTGGTTGGAGATGACAGGAGGAAAAGGGAAATTATGTCTTATCTGTCCTGTCCACTTAGGACAGTTAGTGCTGTCAGATGTGCCAAGTTGACTGGGTTTAGAAGTGAGAACTGTGTTTGGGGTTTAACAAATACGGGGGGGGGGGGGGGGAGCCGTTTTGGTGGGGTGTGAATCACACCCAAGATGGGGTTTTTTTTTTTTTTTTTTTTTTTTTTTTTCCTCTTTTTAATTTGTGAGATCTGTTGCAGTCTGAGTCAGCACAGATGCAGGTGCCCTTCTTAGCAGAGTTTTTTGCCACTTTGAAGTTTACATGTTTTAACTGGGGGAAGGGGAGAGAAGACTGGACAGAGCTTAAAAACAGCCACAAGAAGAGAATTACTTAGGAATGAGGAAGGCTTTGGGGTTTTTTTCCCTTGTTGGCATGGAAAACATGGTTATAGGTTATGGTTGGATCTGATAAGTGGAGCTTTATTCACCAAATATCCAAAGTAGGAGTTCACGTAGGTTGTAGGTAGCAAAACCTTGTTTAACATGATGAACATATGGGGTTCATTCTCCTTTATAAAATAGCTTTTTTGCATGGCACCTGTATGATTTATTAGTCATATGTCCCACAGTAAAGTAATGGGAAATATTGCAGCAAGCATTGCACTAACCATGACACTGTTAATTGGTAATGCTGGCTGCCTGGAATTACTCCTGGAATTACTTTCCCTGTTTGAATACATGGAAGTGTGAATCAGAGGTATGAATTGGCCAGTGAGAGGAAGACAGGCCCCTCTGCAGGACAAGCTGCATGGATAGAGCAGCTGATTTCATTTGTCTTCCTGGCCTCTCAAGTCCTTGCAGACTTAGATCACTAAAATATTCAATATGCTATATAATTTTTTTTTCCATGATGACAATTAGTTATACAATTATGATTAAGCTTTGAAACTTCAGTGGGGTATTTTGGGATAGACTTTTTTTCCAGATGCTTGTGTTCATTGTTGTGATAACATTATTTTTTTTTTTTTTTGAGCTATTAATGTCTTCATTTTAAGATATTTAGATATTTAATTTCCTAGCTATGTCTGAGCTTAGGAACAGTGCTTTGTGTTTCATAGAAAATGCTCTCTATTCAGAAACAAAACTTCAGCCTATTTTATTCCACACACCTGAACTTTTACTCCAAATTGTTCAGCTGATGCCTGTGAGGAGTCTTACTGCTGAGGGTGGAATCAAGTGCCAGTTTTCAGGGTTAATACTGATCAAAATTATTAATATTTGGTGCTGTAGTATATATAGCAATTATAGCTGAAGAAAACAACGCTGTTGAAACCCCTTGAACGGTTACAGCTATCCTTGAGCAATAGAATGCTTTTTCAAGGGACAGCCTGATACAATGCAACTTTGTACAATGAGTTGTGAAATTCTCTTTTCATTTGCCACATAAAGAGCCAAATAAATGTTTGTAATAAAAACACAAGCCTGGGAAGAACGTGTTTTGCCAATTACAGCATAATGTGAGCTACAAAGAAGTGCTCAGCATGGACTGCAGGGGGCTGTTAGGGGAAAAAAGGCTGCAGGGGAAAAAAGGTGCCTTAATTTACCAAATAACCAGCGTGGGTTTTATCCCACATTTGCAAGGGAAATGACTGTTTTGAGAGAAAAGGGATGGGTTTAATCCCATGCAAAGTGAATTTGGTGAGGAGAAAGAAGGGTGAGAAACCAAGGCAGGGCTCTGATTGATGGTGGGTGGCCAATCCTCCAGCTCATGGTTGCCACAAGCATCTCCTTGGCCAGGGGGGCTCAAGGGTGGGACTGAACCTTGTGGAGCAGAAGTGGCACAAGCCACACTGGGCCTGATGGTTAACAATTTAGGGGGCCCTTTCACCTATTGCTCAAGACCTTTCACGATTCCTCTTGTTCCCCTTTTCAGGTTTCACATCACAGAAAACCGAGGGTTTTTTTTTTTCAACGCCACTTTTACTCCAGCCTAAAGTTAGACACAAAAAATGCTCCGTGGCTGCGGCTCCACTCAGCCCTGACAACGCTCTTGAAAAATAAAGCCTGGATTATTTATATAATAAATAAATTTTATATATATATATATATATATATATATATATATATATGGGTTTTTTGGGGTTTTTTTTAATCTGGATCCTGCTTGCTGGAAACTCAATAAGAGCTGCCTTGTGCTCAGCTTCTCTGCGGGCTGTTTTCTGTCTTCTTCTGCTTGAAAACCACCTGCTCTGAGGGGATGGCAAAAGCATCTCATTCAGATGGAGTCAGCGGGAAGCAGCAGCCAAGAGGCAGCGGCGAGTGTGAGCGAGAGGGGATCCTTTGCAGCCTTTATATACCAGAGTTATTTTTAACCACAGCCTCCATGCTTATTACAGTGTTTCCTCTCTGAGACGCTCAGGAAGCCCACTTGGCTCTGTTTCCTGCTAACATTCAGCCCTGGCTCACAAAATCTTTGAGAACAACAGGCCTGAGACTGCTCGGCTCCATTAAAAAAACTGGCAACTTTTCAAGCCCTGACAGAAAACCTTTGAAAACTCTGGATTTCCTCCAGCTAACGTATGAGGCTCCTACATCAGTGACAAATTAGACTGAAACAGCACAAAATGCTCCTATGTAAATAGCCTTTTTCTGCGTTCACTCTTTTAATAGTTCAAACATTATTTATAGTTATTTCTCCGGGTGGAAAAATATTTTTATGTTTTTCCAAAGATGGGTTCTAGTGAAATGTTTTCTTTGTTTGTTTGGATTTTTTTTTTATGTTTTCTTTTTTTCCTTCGAGAATTTTGTGACAGTTTTCTTAGGCTCCAGGAGCAACCTTTTTCTTCCTGGAAACCAGGACAAAATGGCTGTTGTGAGCTCTTCACTGAAAAACCTCTGTCCAACACTGAGCACAAGGTTCTAAATGCTGCCATTCCCCAACTATTAAATAATAGTTATAACAGGCACGACTGAGTTCTGATTTCCTGAGAGACAACAGGAGAGGTCAGCTGCACTTTATCTCTGACTTCACGCGTGTGTTTTACATGTAACGTAAAACATTGTATTGAATTTTTTCTTGCAGGGTTTCCTCTTCAATTCCAAAGGGACTCCTACTTCCAAAATTGCTTTCAAGTATCAAAATAGATGTGATCTTCATGGATGAGAATGTTATTTTATTCCTGTTGTACAGGACCCTGAGAAATCTTAATGTTGAGTGACTTCCTATGACTGTGAGTAAAAATGACCTGGAATCATAGGTGATAAATCCAGATTGTTAGACTGGTGGGGTTTACTGATTTTCTAGTACGATTTTCAGCATTTCACATCCTTTTCTGCATCAGCATCACCTTAAAAATCATTTATTGCCCAGGGCACAAACAGGAACCATCAGTGACTTCTCCACCTCCTTCATAATCCCAGTGTATATCTCAGAGTGGCTGGTGGAAGCAAGTTCACTGGAGCAGGAGGATTTCCCTGCCTTGCCCATTTTTTCTGGGCAGTAAGGTGTTTTTATTCTCTCCTCCCAATTTTAATCTTCCCCAGCTTGAGTGTACAGGCTCAGAAATGGTAAAATTTTGTATTCTTGAAGGAGAAAGTAATGGAGAATTCATCCCTCCCTGGGATGATAAGGCCAGTTCTTACTCAGCTAAAGGCAGCTGTAGCTAATACTGTTGTAGCTCTACAAATCCAAGGAATTCTCTTCTGTTTTCTCCTTAAAGGATTACCTTCACTCCCTTAGCTGTACCCTGAACCATCAGATTCTGCCTGTTACTCAGTTTTTGAGATTGACCATCTCTGAGGGGTTTGTGTGTCAGTAGCATTTTTGCCCTCTGCTTTTCCTTTGGATTTTGGCAATTGTGTGAGAGCATCTGCAATGGGAAAGCTCTTCTATATCATGAGGTAGTGTCTCAGTTGCTCTGTTCAAACAGTTGTGCTTTGCTGTACCAGAGACAAGGAAATACAGAACAAGGAGCTGTATCAAGCATGATCTTGAACCATCTCTCAGCCACCATCTCTGTGATGACCCTTATTCTGAAGTGAATTGAAAGTGATAATCACTTAAAGTGATTAAAATCACTTTACTCCCTGGTTTACCTACGTTTCACACAGATGTGGTGCAGTTAAAAATGACTCTTTTGAGAACAGAAAAGTGTAAACAGTTCTGACATGTGAAGGAATTGAATTCCACATTTTTTTTAGCTTTCAGTAACTCGTTGTTGCTTTTTGGGACCTTTATCTCACATCGTACCAAACAATTGGGTTTTGGCTGTGCCAAGGCTGCTCTCTTTTTAATGGGCTTGGCAAGAGAGGCTTTTAAATCCTGTATATCACTTTGGCAAGCGATCCTTTATTTTGCAAATGCAAAATGGTTCCAGTCATAGCTCCCAGAATTTGCCCTTGTAGTTTATGGAACAAGTGGTATGGAATAGCAGATTCATGTTTGTTTTCAGGCAGGAAGCCAGTAGTGCAAAAATGCCTCACGAACTGAAGGGTCAGGGTGAAACCTTTTTAAAAAAGAATCAAGGTGGTTGGGCAGCGTTTATCATGCACAACCCAGAGGTCTAAAAAAGACTTGTTGTGATGCTATTTGGAGCTCGTTATAATGAAAAACTGACTTTGTGCAGATTGACTTTCTGCGTCAGAGCCCGTCTTGGGACAGTAATACCAACAAGGACAATTAGTTTAACTGAATTGCTGTTTGTTTGTACTCGGTGGTTTTTGGTAGAAGCTGCAGGATGACCCTTCTATTCCCACACTTGCCAGTGGCTTCAGTAATTGCCCACTAGTCACTGAAGGACAGACTCACCAAGGACTTTCAAAGCTCACTTACCCTCCTTCAAATATAACTGAAATTTATAGCTAGCAGCTTCTAAAATAACTCACATCACTACCACCTCCAAAAACAGCTCTGGAACCATGTGGCCTTGTGGTTATGGCTCTGGGGTTGTGGTGGTGAAGTCAGAGATTCAAATCCAGTTGTAGGGAGATAAAAAGGTTCTAAGAAAGTGAAACTGGTTTTGCCTTGATTAAGTGGAAATAATAACACCTCGTTTTTGCTTACACACCTGAAAACCTAAATTCATAGGTTGAAAAATCAGGTACAATCCGTGTCACAGCAAGAGATGCACTGGGTGTGAAAGCATGTGGCTGCTGTGAGGACAACTCATGCCAGTTGTCATGTCAAAGGGGGTTTGCTTCTCTTAGTCCATAAAATATTAAGGTGTGGGTTGATAAATGTCAATGTCTGAAACCTTCACAGACAGAGACTAGTAAGGTCCGCTCTATTTTTCAATGTAGTTTTTGGCTGACTGGCTGTTTCAGATAGGAAAGGGTTTTGTTTCTTTACTACCTTAGAGCTGCCCAGAGCTCTCTCTCTCTCTAAGAATTTAGGCAACATTTGCAGTTGTGCAAGAATCCCATCGATGCTACACTGGAAATTGTAATTATTGTGCAATGATTAGTAAATGCAAATATAATAGAAGCTCTATGATTTTACATTGTACAGGAATTACAACTGGAAGGAGCCAAATAAAAACCAGACAGCTTTATAAGCAGATGGCCTTAGCCCTCAATACCAAAATTATCTAAACCTGAACTAAATGTAAATAGATTTCTGAGTTATTTGGCACAAGAAACATCTGGAAAGCTCTGACTTCCCCCTCAATATGCAGAATTTTCACAAAGCCATTGCTGTTCTACTGAGTTATTCCTATAGCCAGCTGATATGTTTTGGGGGCTTGCAGAGAAGTCCTTGAGGGAATTTCCTTCAAAAACTGGGCCAGCTCCTACCTTGGTTTAGGAGGGACCTCCCTACCTGCCCAAAAGAAAACCCAGTCCAAGCCCCACTGAAACTCCAGCCTTGTAGTGTTATCTTTCAGGTTTTGTATTTTTCACTGACACTGGAATTAATTCCCACTGTTTACACAGGGTATGAAAGGAATTTTAACTTGAGAGTGAAGGTCAGCTTAAGTCTCATTTCATTGTACACAGGATATAAATATGAAGGCATATTTCGAGCATAAATGTCTACAAACTCTCTGCTACAAATGATAACAAGAAGAATCCATGGAGCTATTAATCCTAAGAAAAGCTGTTACTGGGTTATGAGGACATCTAGAAGTGAGCATGTTACAATTTTCTGATTTATTTATTAGCATTCCGATGGGAAAACATAGAGATGATAAGATGCATCAATGGTGCATATTGTCTCTGCAGGAAAATCCAAACCTGATTCCTTGGTGACAAGCTCAGCAGATTATTTCTTGAATTCCATCAAGATTACAACTGCAGCAGAGACAGATCTGAAGCATTTACAGAAAGAGAACTGATGTTTCCATTGTTGGAATGCAGTGGATATCAAAGATGTCTTTGAATTTCTACAATTAGAAGGAGCCAAATAAAAACCAAATAATTTTCCAAGCAGATGGCCTTAGCCCTGGATACCGAAATTATCCAGTTCCTTACAGAGCGGTTTCAAGAGAGATGTTAATGGGTCTTTGAGCAAGAAGTATTAGTGATCTGGACTACAGCAACATTTTAATTAGAAAGTTGTACAATAACAGACTCAAAATGTAAACTTCAAAACATTTAAAGCCTAAATTACCGTGGGTTCAGAACTGGCATTGAGTATGTAATTTTTAACATTCCAGACTGCCTTCATTATAGTTCAAGAAGCCACAGAAATACACCGTTACAAGCCAGGAATAGTTCGTCCTTTTATTTGGAAAGAGAATTACAGAGGGAGCTATTGGGAACTGAAGTTTAGTTCCTAAAGCAGGAGCAGGCTGCAGTATTTTTATACACAACTGCAACCACAGACTCGCACTCATTCAAACATGCTGGACTAAACGGTGCCGGCTGTATAAATACTCAACACTAAGTTAAAACACAGGTTCTTTTTTATTTCAGCTTTGAAGGTTTATCATGCTATTTCTACTTTTTCAATATCATTTAAAGTCTAGATGACATATATATATATATATATATATATATATATATATATATAAAAAAGGGGTGCCAGTAACTTAAACCTACAAATTACGACCATGGTTCTTCAGTAGGTTTGGAGAAAGGCTGATCTCTTTCTGGACATTGTTGATGGACACAAAGCTTGTTTCATTTGTGAATATCCACTTAAAATTACAAGGTAAATATTTCAGGATTTGTTGTATTATTTTTATTTTTTTTTTTGTTCCCCAGTGAGTTACTCCACAACTGCATCATAATGCTCATACAATATTTTTTTCAGAAATTGGACTCACATAACTTGTTGGTATGCAAAATATGTAAGGCCCCAGTCTGTTCTGAATTACACCCATGCAAACCATTGAAACTTAAAAGGGAGTTTAAAATATGCATGAGTAAGGAAAATAAATGGAGCCTCACTTTGCAAAGTGCCTTGAGTTCTTTAGAAGATTTTCTGGAGATCTTTACAGGATCACTGTACACTTTGTTACCTGTACCTTCAAGACAGGGAAGGGGTCTGAGTCTGAAACTACTGTAGTGCAGAACAGGTTTTATCAATACCTTTGATAAATAAAAATGGTAGAAGCAGCAGATGCACCACACTAATGTTCTAAACTCACTGTAATTAATTAACAAGCGCTAATGGAAAAATATCCTAAATCTCATGACTGGTCAGAAATCAACTCTGTTTTTTTTCTACCAAGAGCAGTAAATAAACCTGACATGAATAGACATGAAAGGACATTCTAGAGGTGGTTGATTGTGATAATTCTGCCCAGGAGGCTGCTGAAGAGCACCACAGACTGGCTGCCTTCTCCTTTGTTGTCTCTTTTCCCCTGTGTTGTTATAAAATCAGGGGAATTGATTTTTCTTCATGACGTTGGTTGATTCGGATGGTAGAGCTGCACTTCTAAAAGCTGAATTCTGGAAGAGAACACTTTTAACATGCTTTACAAACTGTTTTGGCTATTTTCAGATTGACTATTGAACCACAGTGGAAGTCTATGTATCCAAGATATTTTGGGTGATTGTGCAACTGGAAAAAACTGTCCTGATTTTAAAGTATTTTTGGCCTACAAGTGGAAGTAAATAAGCAATTTTAGAGACTCACTGGAAAGTAATTGCTCCTGCAGGATGCTGGCTGTGCCAGAAACTCTGGCTGATGCACTGAACCTTCACTATTAAGCTTCAAAAACTCCCCTATTTTCTGATGCAAAATTCTGATCCCAAGGATACATAATCTAAAATGTAAAGAACTTGGAAAGAACAGATGTCTGTGAAGGGAAACGTCTAAACATATGAAGTTCATTAGAAGGGAATATTAGGGAAAAAATGCCTGGTAAATTCCGGAGACTCCTTGGCTTGTTGGTGGGAAGCAGGAGCTGTGGTGGCAGTGAGGGCATGTGAGGGCTAAATTACAGGTGAAAATTCAGAATATCTCAACCCAAAAATGGGCAGTGAGGGCAGTGAGAGCCACAAATCTGGTCTGGGGGTGGAGCTGCTTGTGACACACAGACCTCCAGGGTTATCAGATGTGATCTCAGACTGATCAAGAGCTTGGGCAGGAAGAACTGCTGGTGACAATGACATGAGAGAGAGCAGGAGCAAGAGAAGCACCTTGTTTTGGGTGACACTGAACCCCTGGATTGCAACCCTTCGATAAGAACAGTCTGTCCCTGCACTTCCATCCAGTGATTCATCAGTGACTAGGAAAGTCATAAAAGCACCACTGTCAGCTAATGTGTCATTAAAGGAAGTGCTCTGCTTCTTTTTTTCCTAAACAAGAAGTTAACAAAGTGTTATTTTTCCCTGCTCACACTGGAAACTGGCATTTCAAAGGCTGGAGTGGCTTGCCTTTGCTGTTGCTTTACTTGCATTTCAAGGCTGTAATTGAACTCACCCAGGTCTCTCTAGTGCCAGTTGTCTCCATAGAAATCCCTGCTCTTACCTCCACAGCCTAAGAGTTGATCAGAAAACCTCAAGGGGCTGTGGACAGCCACATGCTCTGTAATAAAGGACACAGGTAGCTTTGAAACTGAAATAAAAGCTTTTCACCTGCAGAAAAACTTCAAGATATGTGTATGACCAACTCCCTCCCCTGAGTTTACTTCTTTTTTCCTTTTCTTTTTCCTTTTAATTTCTCTTTTCCCTTTTTCTTTTTTTTTTTTTTTTTTAACCACTCTTTCCTTGAGCTGCCCTTTCCCTATATTCCCAGACAGGGGACTATAGCACAGCAATAGTTTTTTGATTGTGTAGATTTATCTTCGTAGATACTTCTTCCCCAATCTAGCCCAAATGGGCATGCCCAAAGAACTTTAGCCTTCCCGAGGCACCCAGAATAGTTCAATACAGGATGACAACAGAAATAAAGGGCTTTTAATGCTTCGGGATGTATGACTTCATCTTTAGGATTTATATCTGGGTTCAATCAATGCAGCAGCAGAGTAGTAAATCAACCATATGACCATTAGTTCTCTGTTAACTCTCATGGGACACTCAATTCCCTTCTGAGACACACTGAGAGCAGAGGGGAAAGCTTCCAGAGAGAGAAAATCTTCCCAATTACAATGAAATGCCAGCTCCATGGCAAAATGTGCATGTGTCTGTTTTTGTATAGTCTTGGATAGTAAATAAGAGGCGCTGAATTCATTAATATTAGTTAATATCAAATAATTAAATAATACAGTTTCCTTTTTGATAGAAATTTATAGCATCATAACTCTTTTTTTGCTGCGTTTTACAGCAAGCATAGTGAAGTCATTGCATTATGATTAAATTATATATTTTTATGTATTTATAATATATAAGCCATCTCTGTGTAAGCTATATTTATTTCCACGCACACTCATAAATAAATCCAAAGATTTTATCTGAAAGGGGCACTGAAGGAAGGCTATGGGAGGAGAAGGGTCAGTGTCATCTGTCCAAAAAGAAGTTACTTAGTCATAATGTAGGTTTTTGAAACTGTTTCCATATATTTTTTAGGAAAAAACAACACCCTTGATATATAATAAATCCATGTCACGTGTGTGTAAATACACCAGAAGCCATCACTAGCTCAGCATCAAATAGTACAAAACAAGCACACCCCTAACAGCCTGTCCAAAGCTCCAGCCTTAAAAAGGTGGAAGAAAAAAGTGCAAGGTTCATGTGGCTTGGGCATAAATCTCACAAACTCTCTTGTCATGAGCTCATCTGGGTGGTTGTGTTTGTGGGGTTTTTGCTTACAAGCATCACCCCCTCAACGATGCCTTGGCTGTGCTGTGGGAAGGGTTGTTGTGATGGGATGTGATGCCAATACTGGGTTTTTTCCATCTTGTCACTGCCTCTGGCTGTGTGGCAGCACTTCCTGAGTAAATGGGCTTGTGGCAGCAGAGGAGGAGCTCAGTTTTTCATCCCAGAGTCTTCTGCAAATGGATGATCCTGCAGAACACGAGTGCACACCTTCCAGGGGTCACTGGCACTGGGGTTTCAGTGGCAGGACGGAAACTGGAAGTTTTGGGAGTGTAACATTTGCTCCAGGCACAAGGTGCAAGCCTGGTACTGTTTTTTTTAATTTGTCTGTTTGGCCAGGGAAAGGTGCAGGCTTTTCATTTGTCTGTTTGGCCTTGAGCACAGCTGAGTTTTCAACTCCTCCACAATTTCATATCAACCGAACGAGTCGTTGGAAACCACCGAAACTCAACCCTCTACAAAAGCAATGGTTCCACAACCCTGAGCTGCTGAGCAGCAACTGATGTAAGGTTTGAACTGACATGGTGTACAAATTACAGTGACTTTTAGCAATGCTCCTTTTTTTCCTTTGGAGCTCGTTTGGAGGGGGCTGCTATGGCCAGGGAAGATGCTCCTGGAGAAGGACAGGACAGCTCTGTGTGAGATTTGTGAAACTTGCAGTTGTCTCCACCTCCTGTTGGCTTTCTGAGAGCTCAAACAGCCTTTTTTTGAGTGAAAAGCAACTTTTCAAACTTACTGTCATCTTTTAAACTGCAGCCTGGGCACAAACAAAACTCATTGCACCTCACCACTGGCATTGCCTGTCTCCTTGAGCTCTCAGCTTTTTCTGGCACTGACCATGGTGTGCAAGGTGAGGAGTGGCCCCATGACCTTACAGGAGACAAACCCAAGTAGATTTAAATGTGAAATGAGCTCTTTAGGCAAGGACTGATTTTCTCTTTGGTGCTTGTTCACTCTGTGAAGAGTGAAGAGGAGGTGAAGAGGAGAATTTTGTGTGCTTGGGACTTCTTGATACCGCAGCACGAGTCGATAAAATAACACAAATCAGGGCAGGTCAGTGCTAGGAGCAGCAGGTGATGTAACATCCCTGAAAGCAGCCACACGTTGCTGAGAGTTGCAGCACTCCCAGCAGACGTGATGGATTCGCCGCAGGAAACGTGGGAGAAATTCTCTGGCCCCTCTGGTGTGGGTCAGATGGGGAAATCACAGTCCTCTTCCAATTTTCTCTCCCCCTCTTGGCTCCTGCACTGGTGCAGCTGGTAAGGACATGCTGTGAGGCAACCCCTATAGGCAATCTGGATTCTGAAATGTGCTGCTCGGTGAAGCAAGTCAGTAGTTGTCATTCCCTCAAAAAAGTCCAGAAATAATATCTTAGAGCCAAAGTGAAGCCTGCCAAGGAATGAATGCCCTTGGGTGGAGATTACTGATGCTGTATTTGTTATATTAGGCAGGAGAGATCAGATGATTCTTTAAAATAAGCCACAGTAAACAAGCTGGGTAGCTGAGCCCTTCAAATACTTCATTACTGATGAGTTTGAACGTTAAGAGCTTCTATCGTGCAAATCTTGATCGAGGGAAAGATAAACGTGCTGTTTTTTAGCATTTCACTACAAACATGGTGTTTGTGCCAACTGACACAATGATTAAATATGATCATCTCTTCTGAGAAATGAAGAGAACTGTAACCACACCGAGCTCTCCGCCGCTGATTTGAGATAAAAAGAGTCAAATCATGTGTGGTTTCCTTCAGACCAAGCTTGTGGTGTAGCGTTTCGTGAATGATGTTGTCCCAAAGTCAAAATAATCTGTTTTGCCCAAAGATATTTTTACAGAAGGCTCCGAGAGCGTATTTTTCAACAGAATAATAGAAAAAGTTAATTTATCCTTTGCGCCATGCTCAGTGATGGCTCTTTGTTAGTGCAAAGGTTCAATGCTGCAGTGTGGGATGGGAGTTATTATGTGCCCAATTGCTTTCATTCTAACAATGGCTAAAAAGGCAACAGCCTCAAAGCTGAATATATGGTGGGGTTTGGTGGGTTTTTTTAATAAAATCTAAAATTCAGGCCATTTTCCCACCACTGTGCCTTATCCCCTGTGCCTGCTCTTGCTAAGTGATGCCCCCAAAACCCCTGAGACAGGGGCTCAGCCCAGCTTCATGCAGCATTGTGGGGTTGTGACAGCAGCCCTGGCACTGACGGGTGCTGTTTTACACAGAAAATGAAAAGCAGCTGTTTCTTTCTTTTCAAGAGTATCAGAAAAACAAGAAGATGGTTCCCTCCCTATGTGGGCCAAAGGCTCCTTCAGCCCTTTCACTTTCAGCCACGCTGGTAGCACTGAGTTCTCTGCCTTTCTCTGAGGAAGTTTTCCAATTTATTTCACTATTGCTCCTTCAGGCCCGTGGGAATTAGCTACAAGTGTCCTTCCCCTTGTTGCAGACCGAGATAAAATCAGTGGTGGAGCCACCCAAAAACCCCAGAGAAACAGAGTGGCAGCCCCAGACACCTCAGCACCTTGAGGGTGCCACACACACTGTGCTTTGCAGCCTCTCGAAGCCCTGCAGAAAGCTTGGTTTGCTCCCTCTGGGGAGGATGCCTCACCCTTCTCATGAGCCAAGTGCAGCTGTACTCACACTTCCTTCACCACCAGCTCTGATACCTCACTCTGGTACCTCCACTTACCTGCAGCCCCTTTTGCCAGGCACCACCAAGGCATGAATCTTTGCTTGGCACAGCTCAGTCATGGCCCATTCCTCAAGCTCCAGCAGGTGTACTCTGCTTTATATAAAAATATATATAAAAATATATATATAAATATATAAATCTCTCTCTCTCTCTCTATATATATATATATATAGATAGATAGATAGATAGATAGATAGATAGATAGATAGATAGATAGATAGATATAGATATAGATATAGATATAGAATATATAGAACATATATATAAAGTTCTGCTTTATATAACATGGGTTTTATAGGACATGGGCTCAGGGCAGTGCCCTGCTGTCCAAATAACCCTCTGGAATACCTGGACGCTGCCAGGAATAGGATCTCAGAGGAGATTCATTGTGACTGGCAGTTGTGATTCATCGTGATTGATCTGCTAGTCCTCCTGTGCCCCAGAGATGGTCCTGAACCCACAATGTGGTATTTAAACCTTTACTCTGTTGATGGAGCTGTTTAATGGCTCTGAACCAAAGGCTATTGCTGATGGGATCTGACATGGGGCACCCTTAAATGTTGGGCCACAAAACAGCAGGCTGAGAGCCTCCCTTCAGAACTGCACTGTGGATGCAGGGAAAAGCAGCTGTAACATTTATTTTCTCTCTCACTTGGTGACTATGGGGAGAGGAGATGATCAGACGCCAGGAGATGTGAGGCCAACATCCCCCACACAAGCACCAAGCCAGCAGCTTCTATCCCATATGGCAAAGGACAGGGGAACCAATGGCCTGGAGGGGAAAAGGAAAAATACCTGGTGCTCAGTCTAAAAAAGGAGGCAGAATTCACAGCTGTGGCATGGATAGAGGGCAGGGAGCAGAACATTTTTGGTACCAGCTGCCACAAGGCAGAATGGGACACGCCACGTGCCACGGCACTTTGCCACACCACTGGCTCTCCCTGTGCCCTCACACAGCCAGCACTCTCACCCAGGATTCATGCAGGAAACGTGGGTGAGAGGTTCTCCGAGAGCAGAAATAATCCTGCACCCAGCCCAGCCTCCCTCTGTGCTGTGCCTTGACTCAGCGTGTGGGGAGCTGCAGCTGGGGATGTCCCACGGCACCTGCAGGAAGCTTGAACTGAGAGTGGAGGTGGTTGTGTTGTGAGGGCAAGGGTTTTGATGAGCTCAGCAGGGGGAAAAGCCTCTAGGAAGGATTACACTGATGTTTGGGAGGTGAGGAGCTCCCACAGTCCCTGTGAGCATCACCTGCAGAGTCCACGCCCAAGGACAGGATGTGTGGCAGCAGCTCTGGGGCTGCAAATTTTGGAAGAGGTGTGTTTTTTGGCAGAGCCCCCGCCCCCCAAACCTTCACACAGGACTCAGAGCTCTCCCCTGCATCAATTCTATCAGCAAATGCTTGCACACAAACACATGCTCTCCTGGAAGCAAACTCTTCTAGATTACTTTGCTTTAACTTCCAGGCATTGCAGCTGCTGTTTCTTTTCTCTGCTGAATTTGTGTTTTCACCCCAATAAAAAAATAATCTTGTATGTGCTACAAAAAAAAAAAAAAAATCACTTCATTAATCAGAACCCCTCTGGCTTTACTGTTACAAAAAATACTGCTTGGAAAAGAGAAATCTGCTTCAGTGCTGCTGCCTCAGAGAGTTTGGGCACTCCAACACTTCATTCAGGAAGACCAAAATGTTCCCTCCTTCCCACCACCTCCACCAGCATGTTTCAAGAGTGAGCAAGAGGAAGGAAAAAACCTCTAAGTGCCCCATCTATGAGTGTGTCACCCCTCCAAAATAACGCCTGTCATCATCAGCCCCTGATATTTTGGGTGTTTGACACAATACATGGGAGATAAGTTTAGTGATATAAATTTTGCACTGCAATCGTGAGCCTTCAAGTGCTGCAGCTCCTGGATCTGGCTTTGCTTGAAGATGTCAGGATGTCTGTCTTGAGACAGGCATCAGTGAGGGCCTGAAATGAAACTTCTGTGACCAGCTAAGCGCTCAAATGGACCTGCAAACTTCTAGTTTGGGTTGGTTTTTTTAGTGTGTACTAGATAAAGTGGAAAGAAAATCCTGACATTTCTCATTGTAGAAGCCAGTTTTATTGGAAACAAAATGATCTTTTTAATGCCCATATTTGCAAAACAATTTTGCTATATAAAAGATATCTTTGATTTCTGATGTCAAGAGACATTTAAGAAGAATTGCAGTATGAGTGGACGTTAGAAAATCTGGCTGTGTGAGCTCTCTAAGAGCAACACACAGTAGTGCATTAGGGGTTGTTAAGCACTGATTATACTGAAGGATCAAAAATATTAGATCAAGGTATTAGAATTTCTCATTATGAACTTTTTAGGAAAAACTTGGGCAATCCTCACGCTGTGTGTTTGGTGGTGTAGTTTATTCTTCTTGGTAGTTCCAGTTATTTTGGATGAAAACAGCTGTGGAAAAAACCCACTCCAGTTTTATCAAATGGGCCGAGGGAGGCTTGCTATAATCAGAGAGTGGTGTAATTCCATACAGAATATTAATTGCAATATTGGCCCCCTTCCAACAGAGCTCTTCACAGCTTCATTGAAACACAATTTGCTCTGATCTAACACTAGTTAGCTGTTACTGAACTTTTTTTTGCCCTTAACTGTATGAGGCAGAAGGGCTGTTCTGTTCAACACATGGATCATGGCTGTTCATTTCAGAGCCCAAATACAACATTTTGTCATCGAGCGAATCTGAAATTTGCTTGGAGAGAGCTCAATCTTGCACCATAGAAGTCTATGAGTATTTAATGAAAGCTAAACATGGCCTGCATTGATATGATTTATGGATTTGTTGTTTATATGCTAAAGGCTTCTTTACAAGGTTTATATCACCGTATTAATTCCTTTAAACATGTCCATCTGCACTCAAATAATAAAAATACACATATGGACTGTAATGAAATACCATCCTGAACCATGCATGGCAAGAAAATTCATGCTGCAACTATAGCAACTACTAAAATAGCAAAGCACACTGATTTCTGACATGAACCTGTTCCTAATGTCCAAGAGACACTGTGTGCTGCGAGCTTTATATACCAGTTCCCAAAATATCCGAGTCCTGATAGGATGAGAAAATACTGTCATGTTCTTGCACCAGGCCAATTACAAAGCTGTAGTTCCTGTGCTGGTAAAGATGTTTCCTGTTGATAACACAACAGGACAACACAGCACTTAGCTGCTAATGTTATCTGGGACCCTTGTGACCTCTTGGAAACTTTAACAATTGTAGAGTCCACAACACGTAGAAGCCTCTCTTCTTGTGCTTTTGTTTGAATAAATAAGCAAGGAAGAAAATAAACACTTGTTCTTGCAGTCATGTGCTAGTTATTGGTCAGGGAGTAATTAGAGGTGGCTGAAACAGAGAGAGCTCAGCTCAAGGAGCAACAGGTTCCTACTTCTGATGCAGGGCAGTGCTTGACTGATAAGTTCTTTTCTAAACAAATACAGTGCAAAGGTGGAATTCTGCAATATTTTTTTGTCCATTTAAAGCATACTAATTTTCAACTTTATAGACTGCCTTTTTGTGTTTGAAGATGAAAAAGCAGATTTTATTTGTTTATAATGTCAGCATTTCTGAACAGTCCTCCTTCATTATCCTTCCCATCAAGCTTTTCACTCAACTCTTATACTGAAATTTCTTCAAACTTTTCCTGTCTGTGCAGTTTTGTCCCATTTCCTTGGCCAGACAGCAGCAGTGACAGGTACAGCTTGGAGCAGCATTCCAGGAGTTTTAAGAAAGGACTTCTTGAAAATATAAAACCGCAGCTGAATTTGGGTGTTGTATTACCTCTCAATATCTGTCTGTTTCTAACACACTTTGAGATTTTCTACACCCACCATCCAATAGATATTTACCAGCCCACAAAGCCCTTATGTAAAACCCCCTTAAAACTTGATACCACAGGAAACCCAGAGCCCCAACTTTCTCCTGGACTTTGTGGGATAGTTGAATTCTTCATTCTCTGCTGGGAAAGAGCCAGCAGCTTCCACAACCTCTTTGACTACTTAAAATGGAAAAACACAGAGCAAGAGTTGCCCTCTTTCTGGTATGGAGCAACACCCAGTTCTCATCAGTGCAATCGAATCTGTCCATGAAGAATCACTCTGCAAAGCTTTCCCTGAAATCTGACAGGTCCGTCAGTGGCCTGTAACCCAGTGGTTTGAAGATCCTTAAATAACACATGGATTGATTTAACCTATGTGCCTGATTTCCCTAGGTATTCTTCAAATATCTCAAAATTTGAAGAATATCTAGGGAAAAATCTGGGGTGCAACCACCGTGCTGCCTCAGATGGTCTCAGAAATTCTCAGATGTGATATAGGACATTCCTCAAGAAGGACAGGAAAGGGTTTTTCCTAACTTACTAGAAAAAAAACATTTTTAAAGCCTTCTAATTGAATATTTGGGCTTCAGGTCAATATGAAGAGTGAGTCCTTTCAATGGTCTTTTAAACACCCCATTGCTCTTCACCTACACCAGCCCAACTGGAATAGCAGAGGTAAACCTAGTCAGCATTCTTCCTTGCTCCATTGTTATTCCTGCTGGAAAGAGGCAGAACTTCTTGCAGTGCTTTCCTTTGAGTGGTGCTTATTCACAGCAAGTCACAGTGGGAGTGGGTGGGAGGCAGAGTTCATTCATTTTTGTAGCATAACATAGAGCAGATTGTGTTTGGATTTCACTAGATATTTGTTGTTTTATGATTCTTTGCTTTATGTTGGAGAAGGGCCTGCAACAAAACTTTGATCCAAGGTACAAATCCACAGCCAAGATTTGAACTAAGCCTACAAAACTTTCTCCAGAACGGGCTGTAGCCCAGCACGCTGACTCTAGGAGCGTCTTGTTCTTCACGTTGCTGATCATTTGATTCAGGCCTTTTTCTGTTTATTTATTTGACCATCAGCCTGCAAACAAACTTGGGGGCTCCACGATCTTGTCCATAATTTGTTGAGAGTAACTCAGAGTAATTCTGCCTACAGCAAAATGAATTTCATTGATGCAATGCTGTAACTGTCAGGGCAGGACATAAGACCAGATGGATATGAGATGCAATGTTGAGGAGGAATGAGATGAGAAGAGAGAGGTTATAAGCTGGGTATCATTTCTGGTGTTAAACTCAAAATTGTCCAAATCCTCTGGTTCAATGAGTTTGTCAACAATCACAGAGCAGCAGAACAGCTAAGTGGGAAAAGTGGCTTTAATCTTCTACTGTAATGCCATGAATTTTGCAGGGCTATGGAAGGGCTCAGTTTCAGATGGCTGTTTGCACCAACTTCTTGAGAATTTAGTCTAGGATGCATCCTGACAAAACAAGACTCCTTCATTTTCAGGAGAACAAATACAGATCTGAGTTTATCTATAACTCCTATCTCTAAAAAAAATTCCCAACATCCTTCCTTTTAGGAGCTGGTGTGAAGGAACAGAGCCAGGTGTGCTGTTGCCCAGAGCAGTGAGGACTCTGTGAAGAGCCCACACCACGATCCCTACACAGCCCCTGCATTGCCAAAGCCCAGGAGGTCACAGTCACAATGCAGGAAATGTAAAAGAACCTTAAATCCCATCTTGTTCTGTCCCCTGCCATGGCCAGGGACACCTTCCACTATCCCAGGGTGCTCCAAGCCCTGTCAAACCTGGTCTTGAATGTTCCCAGGGATAAGACAGCCACAGATTCTCTGTGCAACCTGTGCCAGGGCCTCACCACCCTCAAAACAAAAATTTTTTCCTAATATCCAATCTAAACCTTCTCTCTGTCAGTGCGATGACATTTCCCCTTGTCCTGTCACTCCAGGTTCTTGTAAATAGTCTCTTTCCATCTTTCTTCTGAGCTCCATTCAGGTACTGGAGTGCTACAGTTGGGTCATCCCTAAAATCTTCTTCTCCAAGCTGAACAATCCCAATTTTTTCAGCCTTTCCTCATAGGAGAGCTGCTCCATCCCTCTCATCATCTTGGTGGCCTCCTCTGGGCTTTTGCCAACAGGTCTGTGTCCTTCCTGTGCTGGAGCTCACAAAGACCCAACGTTTTTCACTAATTCCCTAATGTACAATAGTTATAAAAGGGAACCTCCTGCATCTGCCTGCAGCAAGCTGTAACTGCTTTCACAAACGCTGAGTCAGGACAACATGCTGTAACTACAGGAGAAACGAGTTTTATGACTTAGAGGATACACTGAATTGCGCAAAATTCTGTGGAAAAAAGTTTTACAATGATTTGCTTACATTTCGACTTCTCCTGCAGCATAAATAACATTGTTGGGTAGTTAATTACAATGGTAATTAAGATAATTCATACTGTCCCTTAACTTTGCTCTCTCACGCTGTTTTCTGCAAGGCCACCAACCCTTGCCATGCTGAAATTACAAAGAGCAGTGGGTGTCAACCACAGAGGGGAAAAAAGGCACTGAAAATATTGCAACACTGCATTTGGCACAAGATAAGGACAGAGGTGCCAAAGTTTAGCCTTTTTATTTTCACAGAATAAAGTCAGAAATAAACAGGTGCAATCTTCTAACTAGAGGCAAATGCACTCAGATAAAGTCTCATGATCTCTTTTTATGTGTGAGGATAGACAAAACTAGCTCAGACTAGAATTGGGAAGAAAATACAAGCAGTCCAAACAGTACTCCAGCAGAAAGAGATGCCAAGAAAGACAGAAGAGTAGGAAAGCCTTAAAAAAACACACAACATATTACTCTCTTCAGCTGGAAGACCAAGATGGAATGAAGCTTTTCTAAGGCACCCATTTCACTTGATTGGGAAGTAGGTTCTGGCTTAATTTATCAAGACAAAACCAGTTTTTCCCTAGAGCTAATCAAGTGTGTGGGGGTGAAAAGATCCTCTTGCTTTTCTATTCTATCACACAGGAGCTTTCAGAGCACCAGCTGAGGTTTAATTTGTGACCCAGCAATGTCCAGCACCAACGTCCAACCCCGAGTAGCTGCTCCTGGGGTGATTCCCACCGGGTGATCCCTTCCCTTGGCACCCCCATCCCTGCACTAGGCTTTGCAGGAATACCAGCGTCAGCCCCACGAGAGAAAAAGAAAGAAAGAAGAACATTAAAAACTACGCAGCTAAATTGAGAAGTTGCACAACTCCAAAAATCACACTGCATAAGGTTAAAAAAAATTATTTAATGACATGTTTTGGGTGGTTTTTAATGGACTCAGAGTCGCTAAAGCACGCTCAGAATGCCATCTGCTGGCAGTTTGCAGTTCTGGCTCCCTCTAAGGAAACCGGGAGCAGTTACACACACGCCACTACTACAGGAAATAAAACTACTGGGACAGGGAGCGCCGCTGACGCACCTGGAGAGACAGTTATCAAATTAAGGAGTAATTAAATCGTGCGTAATGAAGCGATGGGTCTGCGTGCCTGGGAATGTTTCCTGCTGCGAGGATCTCGAGCCAGTTGCCAACACAACTCTGAAACCACAGCGAGCTGAGAACACAATTAAGACACTTGACTGCGTATTTGAAACATGCAAATTGCCTTTTATAAGTCGTTTGTATTAGGCACTTACCTATAACGTGGTGGCAAACCAAGGTATTTACATTTTACCACATTAAGCAGAAAACAAAGTTCAGTGAGATAAGGATTTAACAGTTGGTGTAAGTACAAAAAAACGTGGGGAAAAAAAATTACTGATAGGCTCACAGGCTACTTTGTGTGGTAAGAGAGATTACAGCCCGTCTCATTCTAACTGGGACACCTTCCACTACCCCAGGTTGTTTCAAATCCTGTCTCCCCATCCTCACAGGGAAGTTTTTTCTCGGTGTCCCATCCAAACCTGCCCTCCTTGTAGGAGATCAAGTGCTGGAATAACATCCCTTGTTTCTGTCTTTCTGCCTTTGCAGCGACACAAGCAACCACGTTTAACAATGAATTGATGAAAAGGAGAGGGGCATTTTGCGGTCTGAGCAGCAATTTTATGGTGCATGGGTGGATTTTGCAGAGAATAGAAAAGCAAAACTTTTTTTAGAATTTGGTAAACAGAAATATCTGTACTTCCTGCTTTTATAAAGTTCTGTTCCACTTATCCAGGCCTCGCATTAGAAGAGCTGAGCATATTCTGAAATTAGATTAGTACCTGGTGTAGGAGAAACTGAAAAAGAATCAGGCAAAGTACAACTGATTCAAAGAGGACTTTTTGTCCTTTATTACCTTCTGCACAAGCATGGCTGATGCCCCATCATCGAAACAGTCAAACTGAAATAAAATAGGAGAAAACATAGTTCTGGTCCACAAGATCCAAACTTCAAGAGGAAAACAAAGCTATGGAGAGTCACATTTTACAGGCATAATTAGCAGAAACACTTGGAAAAATAAAGTCAGCAGAAAGTGATTTGTCAACCAGTTACAGTTTTAATATAAAAAGTTTTAGTCCAGTCATAAGCTTAATTGTTCAAATGAAAATGAGTAGTGGAACTGAAATATTGAACAAGACGATTTTGTTTCAACATCAAGCTTGTTGGGTGACAAACAAGAGTCAGAATAAACCTGTCCACACCCATGGCTGCCAAAAACTGGGGGGTGGTTGTTGCCAACCACCACCAGACATCAGATTTCCTGAGGCAGATCTTCTGGATGTCACAGCAGCTGCAGCTTGGGGGAATTCAGCTGATTTTTGGCTAACTGTACACACAGGTGTATCTATATTGTCTACAAGGACTCAGTGAGGAGTGATTGAAATTCCTTCTCACTCTTTGTGGACACTCCTGGATTCTCCCACCAGTGGAGAATTTTACACACAGTGTATTATCACATCACATCTGCTGACATAGATATTTAGGTTTTGATGGTTTAGGTTTAGCACCTCTCAGGAGTACTAAATTCAACCCCAAAACATCCTAAAAGTTGTGTAAAGAAAATACTGATAACCGTCACAATTATCCTGAAAAAAAAAAAACCCTCCCCAAAACCCAAAAAAAATATGTACACCCATGCCAATTGTAGCTTCTCCAGAAAAAAAAAAAAAAAAAAAAGAAATGACATGTAAAAAAAAAAAAAAATAACACCTTTAAGAATAACATTGCAAACTGTTATTCATTCTGCCAAGAAGATACAGTAATAGTTGTTTACAAAAAAAGACTGAGAAAGAAAACACCTCTCCTTAGGGCAAATGAAGTTAAACAATTCTAGCAAACTACAGCAAAAAGGGGAAGTGTTTGCCCTAAATTAACACAAAAGGCAAGCTGGAAGAAAGATGGCAACTGTATTTTTGTCAGCCTCTAATTATACAATAACTTCCAGAAAGAACTTGGAGTATATTACTATTATCTGGAAAAAATAATA
The DNA here is from genome assembly GCA_018697195.1 of Certhia americana. Taxonomy (NCBI): domain Eukaryota; kingdom Metazoa; phylum Chordata; class Aves; order Passeriformes; family Certhiidae; genus Certhia; species Certhia americana. The sequence goes on along the minus strand of JAGMWU010000080.1, from coordinate 95,875 downwards.
ATAAACTCTCAATCTTCCTACCAAATTACATCACCTCTAGAAGTGTTTTCATCTTATAATACCTAATCTAAGGCTTTATGCCTATATATTACAATTGGGAATTCGTTTGAAGAACGGAAATTTAAAAAAAAAAAAATACTGGTCAGTTGGCAGAGGGTTTCCAGGCCCTGGGGTGTCACAAGGTTGGAACTCTTTCATCTGCATTTTGACTGATTAGAACCAGCAATCCTCCTTCTAGAGACTCTCCCACAGACGTTTATTCCTGTCATCTCTTGTTCTCAGTTAACTTAATCTTTAACAAACTCCTATTTTTGTTTCCAAACCTTTCACTTAAAGCTGTTCTCTCAGATTAATTCCTTTGAAACCATGCAAAAAAAGCTAACAGTATTTTTTAACTTCAGATAATTTCAACTTCATATTCTGCAATTTTTTTCTTTTTAAGTTAACAGAGCTATGAATGAGTTAAGGCACCCAAATGCCCAGAAAAAAAAAAAAAAATAAATACCTTGGGCTAAATACAACAAAGTGTTCAGCAGTCATTTAATTGCACAATCATCTCCCTAATTTGTAGCACGATGCTGCCAATGTCTTTAGGGATCCTAAAATACAAATACTAGAAACTCTGTGACTGTAACGGACAAGGCATCAACAAGACATTCCCAAGGTTCATTCTGGATTCCTGGCTCCTCAATGTAACTGCTACTCCTAATGTAATTAACATTTAGCAGCAAGATCAGCATGTTCTAAGAATGAAATAAATATTCACACAATCAATACTAATGGTTCAAAAGCTCAAACACATTATTGAAATCAATAAGTTTCCAATCTTTCTTCTGTCAATCCAAGATTGCAGAAACGAGACCCTTGGCAACAACATTCACAGCTCTCAGGACCACAGAAGCTTCTGGAAGTGAATTCTAGGGCTGAAGGTTTGTTGTCTGTGGTGCCTGTGAGGTGTTTTACTGTGTTCGGAGCTGGTAGTCTGTAAAGGGGAAAAAAAAACCCAACAAAAACCCAATTTTAGTAATTTGCCTCATTAAAAGCAGAGCAGCAAGTTGGGATAAAGTGATAAAATGCATTCTTGTATTAACATATTAATACAAGAATATGTAAATATCAATAAAACACTGAGAAGGGGAATAGCCTTCAGCTGAAGGAGGGAAGAGTTAGATGAGATATTAGGAATGGGAATTAGGAATAAATTAGGGATATTAGGAATAAATTCTGTCCTGTGCAGGGGGTGAGGCACTGGCACAGGGTGCCCAGAGAAGCTGTGGCTGCCCCTGGATCCCTGGAAGTGTCCAAGGCCAGGTTGGATGGGGCTTGGTGAACTTTGGGATAGTGGAAGGGGTCTTTGCCCATGGCAGGGGTAGAAGGAGATGAGCATTAAGGTCCCTTCCCACCCATACCAGTCTGGGATTCAACAATTCTATAAAATAAATTCAAATCTTTGCTTAGAATGGCCACGAAAATGAGCTCTAAAGACATAAAGGCAATTGAGGGCAATCATGCTTAAATGCCAGAAAAAAAATTAATTAGAAAAACAAAAAAAAAGTGAAAAACAAACTAACTAAACAATAATAATAAAAAAAAACCCCAAAATCAAAATGGTAACAACAATACCACCACAGCAACAAAACTCCCCAACAAAACCAAACCCCAGCATTTTTGCCTGCTAAAAGTCTAGTATTTTGTACTAGGCAGTGTCTTATACATTTTAAAACTGGCAGAATATGTGTGAGCATACTGCTAATATGTTTTGTTTTTAAATTTACCAAATTCCAGCTCAACTAGAAAATACTTGAACAGCATTACCCACTCTACCCCATTGGGTTTTCCATTAAGACACCAAAAAGGGGACTAGAAAAGAAACAGTGCAGCTTAATCTGTTGTGTATCTAAAGCAGATGGTTCCACACCCAAAAATAGGAGCTTAAGTTTGTAAGGGTATTCTGGAGAAAGAAAATATTCCCTTCCTCTCACCTCCATTCTGGGTGATGTACCGGACCCAGGGCAAAGCCTGGTAGCCACTCTTCTCAATTATCTTTAAATAACGAACCTGGAAAGAAAGATCAAGTAAAAAAGATGTAAAGAAAGATGTAAAATCTCCCATGTTGGCCAAGCAGCATGTAGCAAAAAAGAAAAATACAAAAACCTGACCTTTTTATGGATAAAAATCTGGTTTATGGATAAAATTGATCAGGAATCATCAAGATGAAGAAAAACTCATGTGTTAGAGCCCAGCAAGTGAGTTTATCAGTATTTCTGTTTTCAATCACTAACCTGGATTCCTGAAGTGGTGAAATAGGGAATCTCAAACTTCACACTAATGGGAGGTTTCCCTTCCTTGTCTTCAGCTTCAACACTTGGAAGTCCAAAGTGAGCTCTCATCAGGTATTCTTTTCCACCCTACCCAAAAGGGACAATTTTGTTTTTCTTGAAACAAAAAAAATAATAAAAAACTTGCAATGATACAAGTAGTTTTCTTAATGTCAAACTGCTGAACTCCACTATTTATTCCAACTCTTCTCCAGGGTTTCAAAGTGACATGTGTTTTTATTTTAAAAATCCTTTCTTTTTTTTTTTTTTAAAAAAAAAAAAAAGATGCAGATCCAGCCAGAGGCATAATGCATTTTCTTCCAGTTTCATACTCAAAAATTCAGATTAAATAGTGGCACAGCTGCACTCTCATACCATTAGCAGTGGACAGAGCTCATGCTCATGGAACCACCCAAGAAGCAGAGCCTGACAAAATTCAAACAGCTGCTGCTGAAGCCAGGCCAAGGATTACAACACCCAGAGACATCACTCAAAAATCTGCTCTCTACCCGGGTTCTGAAAAAATATTCAAGTAAAACAAATATAAACAACATCTATCTGCAAGTTGCACTCTTTCATCCACGGAAAAAGAGGAAGATTGCACTGCTACTTGTCTGATACCAACAGAATTTGCTTTAGGAAGAGTCTAAATGCGAATGAAATATTAGTATTAAGTAATTATTACACTCCTTGGGTGTTAAGAGTAAAAAAAAAACCACTTACTGGAAAAGATTTAATGGACCAAACAATTTCACTGTTCTCTGGAACCCATTTGACACTTCCAACAGTGGTTTTAAACTTTGGCGAGTCTGCATCGTTTGGAACTGGGATGTGAATCTCCACATTATTGGCAGTTGATCTACGCTTAAACTGACTCTTTGCCTAAAGAAGAAAAAAAAAAATAAAGCAGAAAAGCAGGGTCTAAGTATTTCCATGATGCTGGCAAGCTCAGAGAGCTGTGAGACACACAGCTCCCCTCCACCCCAACCTGTATCCTGAAAATCAGACATTTTAACTTACAAAGTCTTCAAAGGTATCTAAGTCCTGCAGAAATATGGAATACTTGTACAGAAATGCATAGACTGCTCATCAAGTTTTGGAAACAAACAAAAGGAAACTAAAATTAGCCATAATTACTTAAGGATGTCTGACCTTGATCATGTACTCGATGCGGCTGTGGGAATGTTTCTCAATCACAGACTCAATCCAGATCAGGGGTTTTACCTGGTGGGAAGAAAAACACATCACAGCTCTGAGTTTTACTCTGAAAAAGGCACTAAAATGGTGCTTTCCCATAAAACTACACTCAAGATGTGAACCACATGGCAAACGCAGCCTGGGGTGTTCAAAATGAGAATTGGGGCTTTAATAAGAAATAATTATACAAATGAGCAAGCATTGATGTACCAATGAGCAAACGTACAAGAATTGCAGCCTTAAAAATTTATGTCTCAGTTGCATCAGAAAATATTTGGAAGTTTAACATACTAGGGACTGAGCTATTTCTTTGCTATGGGCTTCTCTAGATTGAATTTTTTGACTTTTCTGAAACAAAGACCATCTGTATCACCACGGCTGGCATGCTCCAATAAAATTAAGTGATATAAGTGCTGTTGTTAGCAAGTACAATGAATTGTTACACTGACATTATGTAGTCCATAGCCATAGTATTTCAAAAACAGTCTCAATAGCAGTTGAAATACAGGGATTTATTGCTAAGTTAAGTCTAAACTCGCTTCTTCCTCCAGAAGGAAAGAGCACCAAGTTTTGCTATTAACAGCTGACTCGGAAACTCATGTGCTGCCCATGTTCTAAGGAAAAAAAAAAAAACAGAAGGGAAAGGCATTGTGGCTAAAATCTAAACTGTTCTCATTTTAAAAGGCCAAATCCAGACTCACATGGGTATTGAGACGATAGGACATGAGCTCAAACTCTCCATCAGGTGGAATGAAGGAGATTGTCCTGTCGTTTTCAAAGCGAGAGAGACGAACACACTGGTGAAACTTCACATCTTCGAGCTCCACTGATTTACTTTTCCCACCTAGCAGAAAACACACAGGTCACACAAACTATGGCTCAAATCTCACCACAGAACAGCTGCTGCCTGCTGACATTCCTCCCTTTTAGCCAACTTTCTAGGATCAGGGCAGTGACTGTCCCTCTCTGCTGGGCACTGCTGAATCCTGGGATCAGTTCTGGGCCCCTCACAACAAGGGAAACATGAGGGGCTGGAGTGTGTTTAAAAAAAGGAAATGGAGATGGGGAAGGGGCTGGAGAACCAGGAGCAGCTGAGGGGACCCAGCCTGGAGAAAAGGAGCTCAAGGGAGAGCATTCCCACTCTCCACAACACCCTGACAGGAGGATGGAGCCAGGCAGGGGTCAGGCTGTGCTCCCAGGTAACATGGGACAGGATGAGAGGAAATCACCTCAAGCTGTGCCAGTGGAGGTCTAGGTTATATTTTGGGAAAATTCCTTCACTGAAAGGATGGTCATGCACTAGCACAGGCTGCCCAAGGCACTGGTGGGGTTACCAGCCCTGGAAGAGTTCAAAAGGCCTGTGGATGTGACATCTGGGGACACGGGTAGTGGTGAATGGCGGTGTTGGTCAGCAGCTGGACCTCATGATTTTAGAGGGCTTTTCCAACCTTCATGATTCTATGATTAAAATGCTACCCAAGCATCCCAAAACTCCAGAGTCCAGACAGCAATCTGTCATGATTATCATGATACTGCAACACTCACGGCCTGTATTATCAAAGAGAACTTTGTCATTCAAGCCAAGGCGCAGCTCTGGCATTCCTGAGAGGAAAACTCTCATTTTAATGGACCCAACGATCTCACTCCGTAACACGTTTCCATTGGCACTGACCTGGAAAAAGATGAAGGAGAAGGTAAGAGACATCTCTGATGTGGTGTGTTATGACATCAAGAAACATTCCCACCCTATCCCCATGCCATGGGTTTTCTTGGATGTGTTTCTTATGAGGAATTAATACAGTAAAGTGAATTAGATCAGGGATGTGAAGGAGCACAGACAAAGGAGGAAAGGACATATCCAAAACCCAGCAATACACACAATTAAAGTATTATTTGTTCTGGATTTCCTCAAGATTTCCTTAAGTTTCCTGGGAACATAATGATTACATTGCTTTGAGTGTCACAGCACACCACCCACAGTCAGACTTTTTATTGCATATTTTCGTACAAAAAGCCTTTTTTAACACTTCCTACTACAATTCTCATGCGAAGATTAAAGTACAAGGCACCCACCAAAAGGTTAACAGACTCTATGACATCCAGGAACACCTCGTTTTTCCTGTATTTTATCCCTTCTGATCTCCATGAAACAGCATTTGTAACAGTGGCAGGCGGGCGTGGGGCTCCAGTTTCAAGTTTGTGGCCTTCCTGAGTGATGTACCTTCACAATCATAGAATTGGCATGGGATAAAAAAAAAAGAAAACAAATATTTTTGATAATTACAACACACCAAAACATTTGTTTGCCTGTGGAAAAAGGCTCAAAACATTCCAAGGGCCATGTCACTGTAAGTGATGCAGAGTGATACTTACTCTTGTAAAATTTTACTATCAGTGGTTTGTGGATAACCAAAATCCATAAGCTCATCTAACAACTCATAAATAATAACAAAATTATCCCTAATGCTCTCTTCTTCCAACTCCTTGAAATATTCAGAAAAAACCTGAAATGCAACAACAGGAGGGAGAGGGAGAAGAAGGACATTAACTGAGGAAGCACAGCACATGCAGAAGGTATTCTTGCATCTAAAATAATCTTCTAAAGTTCCAACCCAAACCCCGTATTTCCCAAACAGCATTCTGCTCAGATCAGCCCCAGGAAACCCACCACAATGAAAAGAGATACAGAGAATCCTAGAAGAAACTTATGAAAAATATTTATTCTGGAGAAAATATTTTTCCCAGCAGGTACAAGAGAACCAAACACAGGATCTATGTGTTTGCACAAATTCAAAATCTTCTCCAGGGGCTCAGGACTTGTGTAACTACTTACAGCCCCATCCTCTGCCTACATAGCTACAAAATATCAGCACCCTTATTAGTGGTTAAGAAGATAGCTCTACAAAATAATCAAACAGAAAGTAAAAATGTTATTATTGAAGTTTTTTTAAAATCTCAAAGCTCTACGCGCTTCTGTTTAGACAGAAAAGAACACAAAGATTATTTCTGAAATATACTCACCTGAACTACTTTATACAAAAAGGAAAACACCAGTGATACACAAGCATTTTTCTTAGAAGTTGCAACAACTGATAAAGGACGTTCAGGAATGTGCATTTTAAAAATGCCTGAGATTAAGTGATTGGAGTTGCCTAGAAGAATTATGTATTAACAACTTAACAGCACCTATGATCTAAGGAGATATGAAAATAAACATTCCAGAAGTCATAATTAGATTAAAATTAATAAAAAAACTTCTATGCTGCTGGTGCATATTACGCTATGTAAAGCATAAAACCTCAATTTATTTAATATAACCAGCTTTACTGAATATAGCCTCTTTATGCCACTTCACCCATTCTCCAACTTGCATTCTGACATTAAAAAAAACCCCAAACCAGCAACCCTTGGCATGTCAACACGTGTGTAGCATAAAGGATACGATACAGGTTGTTATGTTTAATCCACATGAAACGAACTCCTCCGTGTGCTAGGATAGGAGAAAGCGTCCCCTCTTCTTCCTTTTCCATGAGGATTGGCATAAAATGTTCCACCTCTGACATGTCCACATCTCCACGATAATTCCGACAGATCAGAACCTATGAAGAAGGCAACCAAATCCTTGGTTTTTCTCTTTCAAAGGGATGTTATCGTGCCAGACACACAAATGCTTGAAAGGCCCCTTTAAAGTCATCCAGTTTCTCTCGAGCCTCTTTGCATTTATAAGTGCAAATCACAATGCCAAAATATTTTGTCGATTAGAACACAAAGTCATGTTATTAGTATTTCCCTGACCTATCCTTCCCCCATTATCCTTCCCCCATTTCCCTGACCTATCCTTCCCCCCGCTCACGCTGTAACAATGATTTCAGGACAGGAGAACACGCAACCGCACCGAGGCAAAGCAGCTACAATAACGGCAGAGATGAATTCCCCCGGGGATGCCGCCTCACTCAACATCCCCACCCCACTGAGGGGCTCCAGGCCACAGCTCCCCTGCCGCCGCGGGGCTGGCAGCGAGGCGGTGCCGGGAAGGGGAAGGCGGCCCGGTAGCTCTCCCAGAAGCGGCGGAACCCTCTCGCCCAGTGCGCCCCGGTGCCGCTGAGTCCCCGCGGCCGGGCCTCACCTTCCCCTTCAGATCCAGCACATAAACAGCGCTGGCCGACATCGCCCCAGCCGGGCCGCGTCCCGCCCGCCTCCCGCTCCCGCTTCCGCGGGAAGTGACGCAAGGCAGCGGATAGGGGCGGTGTGGCGGAAGGACAGCGGGAGCTGAGGCTGACGTTAAATAGTCCCCGCAGCGCCGGCACGGAGACTCCAGCCCGCACAGGCTGAGCAGCGGAACCTAATCTGCGTTAAAAACGATATTCCCATTGAAGCGGCGCGTTAGGTTTCAATACACATCAAGACGCGCGTCATCCCTCAGAGGCGGTGGGAATTTTGGTGCTTGGAAAACTCCACAAAGAAACTTAGCTAAGCGCACTGCCCCGGTTTTATACGTGTATGAGCACCAAAAAAAAAAAAAAAAGGAATGAAAACAACGTTTTTAATAAGTTACATCGAAGTTATAAGTTGTCCGTCTGAATGAGCTCAAGATAGAAATGATACTGTTTTTCACAAAAAGCAGATTCAGTACCCGGTGTGCAGCAAGCCAGTAATTAGACACTCTAGAGACACGCTGATTATTTATTTCAGAGTTGCACAAGCTGGGGTGCTCGGTGGGATTCCAGAAATCCAGCACATCAGCTATCAAAACTTGGACATCACTTAGACCTTGTTGGCTGCTCTCTGTTTCATGGATTAAACCTCCCTTCTTGCTAATTAGGTTTGAAAGTATACAAAGATCAAGGAATATCCTTTCGTAAGACAATTTTACATTTTTCACATTTTGCAACGCGGCCTCTGACAGAACTTGATAGAAAGTTATACAATTCACATAACTTACAAGAAAAATGTGAGACTGCAGACTCTTCATTTCAAAAAGGGAGAATTGTTAGAACCAAAGAAATAATGTTTTCCATCTGGCTCGCAGCAATTAGTTTTGGCCTTAATCCCACTATAAACACTAAAAAAACCCCAGCCCTCTGCATCAACATAAACCAGAGCTCCTCAGCCCAGAAGAGATATTGCTGCATGTTTGGTTTTCGAAAACAACGCTATAAAATAAGACAGTATAAAGTCATAAAAGCTCAGAAGATGTATTAGACAATGTGGAGAAAAGACAGATTTACATGGCAACCCTGCTTGATGCAAACAAAACACAACTCCAGCTCCAGAGCCCTGAAAAGCAGCCCGGTTATTTAGTCCAGCTGACTTTGGGAATGTCGTAATGCTCAGTCAGAGTGTCCAAATGCCGGTTGAAATCCTGAGGGAGGGAAAGAGAAAGAAAACGGGTGATGGTATCACCAAGTTGAACCACAAGACACCCCCCACCCCGCTTATATTTCACAAGGTGAAACAGTTCCTTCAGCCCAACAATAAGGATACGCTGGCCTGAGGAACTCGGGATGGTTTTGCTCACCTCCACTCGCTGCTTGTGAGTTTTCGACGCTTTCTTCAGGATCCGCTCCATTTGCTGCGGGAGAGGCAGAAGGGCCGGTTACTGCCGGCACTCTCAGCGGCCGCACCCGAGGGGTGAGGGCGGTTTTTAAAGCCTTACCCTCTTCTCCTGCATCTTCTCGTAGGCCACCTGCGCCGGGGTCCGCTTGTCCAGCCCGCGCTTCTTCTCCTCCTCCTGCTTCTTGCTGCTCACGATCTGCTCCAGCATCTGGGCCTTGTCTTTCGCCTTCTTCTTCTTCCTGCGGGGAGCACCCGGTCAGCGCTCAGCCCCGGGATGTGTCCCCCCCCTTCTCGCCCATCGTTCTCCCGGTCCCTTCTCACCGCCCCCGTTCTCCCCCGGCTCTCCCCGACCTCCTCACCGCTTGCCGGCTCCCAGGGCTCCCCCGCTGCCCTTCAGCCGCAGGGGCCCGCGCTGCACCGCCTCGTAATCCGCCATGGCGGAACGGCCAAGCCCGCGCCCCCTGCCGGCACCGCCGCAACGGTGAGGAGCCGGGCCGGGAACAGCGCTCGAGCCCCGCCCGGCCCCTTCGTGAGGGGAACCGGGAACGAGCCCAGCCCCTCCGTGAGGGGCACGGGGAACGAGCCCAGCCCGGGGTATCTCCGTGAGGGGAACCGGGAACGAGCCCAGCCCGGGTATCTCCGTGAGGGGAACCGGGAACGAACCCAGCCCGGGTATCTCCGTGAGGGGAACCGGGAACGAGCCCAGCCCGGGGTATCTCCGTGAGGGGAACCGGGAACGAGCCCAGCCCCTCCGTGAGGAGAACCGGGAACGAATCCAGCCCGGGGTATCTCCGTGAGGGGAACCGGGAACGAATCCAGCCCGGGGTATCTCCGTGAGGGGAACCGGGAACGAGCCCAGCCCGGGTATCTCCGTGAGGGGAACCGGGAACGAACCCAGCCCGGGTATCTCCGTGAGGGGAACCGGGAACGAGCCCAGTCCGGGGTATCTCCGTGAGGGGAAACGAGGTGGGACTTGCAAAATGTGGAATGTATCAAGATTATTTTAAATTAGAATATTTTTTGATGTAAACTCTGTGTACTTTCAAACATAATCAGCAAGAAAAGAGACCTAATGAGTGGAAAGACAGCAGCTAGCAGCCCTTAGCTTGTTAGTTCCCCTTAGACATATGGGAACTAACAAGATTTAGGAATGTAGTAAATCAAAATGTTGATGTATGCATTAATAATTTGGCAAAGTACTCAAGGTCTATATATCCTACAGCTGAACTATCTTCATTATAATACTTAAGATCATGTCTAAGGGTCAAAAAGACCCTGTCCATGTGCAGACCCTTCCCCATTGCATGTGGAGAAGTTTGCTGGGGATTCACTAACTTGTATGGAAATTACTAAATAATCTTAACAGAGGGGCTGACTTTGGAAAAAGACTAACTCTGAACTTCTGTAAATAATGGTGTGGAAAGTCCAGTGGGGTGCTTCTGTAAATAATGGTGTGGAAAGTCCAGTGGAAACCCACCAAGCATCCGGGCTTGTGCAAATAATGTCCCTCTCAAGGGTGTAATCATTAGCTTGTTGCACACCACATAATAAATCTGATTTTAGGGGCCAACAGGACAGAATCATATTGAGGAGAATACCGGGACATCCAGGCTAGACCAGGAGAAAGCAGCCCCATCCCTCCCCACACTTCTTGTTGCACCCTGAACAGAACCATTCCAGATTTTGCTATTTGAAGATGCTCTGAGGAGCAAGCCTGCCCCAGGAGCAGATCTTCCACCAGCCAGAGGGAACCAGTGACCCAGAAAAACAGACTTTACAGAGCCATGAAAAAGCAGCCTGCCACATGCTGTGCATCCAGTTCCTCTTCTTTTTTTTCTTCTCTTCCATCTTTCATACACCATGTAGCATCACATTTCTGTTCACATGTATGAACACTGACACATCTTTTCAGTGTAAAGGCCATATATGTATCAGTATAAATGGATGTAATGCTAATAACCATTAATTAATTGTAACATACATCAGCAGATGATGCAGAAGAAAGAGAGGGAGTGGGCTTTATGGATATTACCTCCAGTACAAGCTACCATCAGCATTAGTGTATTATAACAATGTGCATTAAGGAAAAATACTGGCACAGGCTGCCCAGGATAGTGGTAGAGTCACAATCCCTGGAAGTGTTCAAAAAACATGTGGATGTGGCACTTGGGGACGTGGTACAGTGCTCCATTAATGGTTGCACTCCATGATCTAAAAGGGCTTTTCCAACCTTTACAATTCGGACTCTATAAAAAAGTGAGAAGGAAAGGAGGAGGGGCTGCCAAATTTCCATCGTTTGGTGTTAAATTTTAAAGAAGGAAACCGCTACAAGCATTTTTCAGTTATTTCACCATATCCGAAGGAATGAAAAAGCAGAAGCCACTGGGTGTACCTGTAGCTGAAGGGCACTAATGAGCAGCTATTACTCATTTGGCTAAATCCTGTAACCTGAGTCTTCGTGGTGCACACAGGAGACGGGTGAATGCTGCTGGATAAGAGCCTCAAGCAGCCAGACTAAAGATTTGATGAAATGCTCCTATTATGATACTTTGCTGCCTGTAGAAGTTGGTTACCTGATCCTCTGCTGTACCTGAGCCTCATTGTTGCAGCTTTTAATAACTGAATATCCAGACGACCTATAAAGGTGCCTTTGAGGAAAGAACTGACAAGAGTCGGTATTCCCAGCTCAAAATGGGCAACAAGCAATCCATTTTCACTCAAGAGCAACTGGATGCATATCAGGTATAAAGCAAACTAAAAATGGCTGTTTGGACAGGACACTGAATAACGGGCAAAGGTGGCGTGGAGTTTTTTGAAACAACATCTTTTAAAAATTAATTAAGTAGAAGTTACTGAATTGCAGCGAAGATTTTAGTAATGTAGATTGATTTTTACATCAAAAGACTCCTAATTGTATGCCAGAAAGAAATCTTTAATGCTTACACATACAGTACAGTATAATTTATCTAAGTCACTGCATGGGAAAAGTTTGGGCCAATGCATGCTAAAAAGTGTCATTACATGTTATACCTTTTCTTATTTCATAGGACTGCACATTTTTCACAAGGAAAGAAATTCTGAGGTGAGTCTTCTGCATGCATGTTGTGAGTAAAGGACAGAGATTGTTGTAAAAGCAGGTTACATATGGGGTAAGGTATTTAAAAATAATTTTAAAATGGATTTACTCAAATTTAAAGTGATACCTTGAGGCAATCTGAACATTTGTGTTGGCTTTTTTCATTTACAAACCGTATCCCAAACTGAGCCAGAACTCTAAATTTTGTATTAATGTACTAGTCTCTCTTTATTTATTAGAAATAAATGTAATGAATTACATCTTAGTGGCAGTGACATCCATGGTTCTTTCACATGGTTTTCAGACAGATGCTTCAGAGTGTACTGTTATTCTCTGGAATACTTTGCTGGATTATGAAAACTTTAATGATTGTGTCAAGTCTTCATGTTTTCTTGTAAATGATTACACTGTCGCTCCAAAATGCATTTTTCCCAAAGCCTTCATGTACCTCAGTGAACTCCTTATTTAATCTCTGGCTTAAGGATCTGATAAAGGCAGGATCAGGATTCTCTTCAGGTGGGACCGAGAGTCCTCCCTGAAAACATGAACTTGTTCTCCTCCCATGAGGATTTGGCTGCATGTCCTGTGTAAGCATTTTCACCTAACAGTTCCATAACGAAGCTTTGTATTTTTCACCAGTTACACTCTGCTGCTTGTTTTAACAACGATTTTTCCAACAAAAACGTGCTAACTGTTGCTTAGTGACTGATTTCCATCTGGTAATGGATGCAAAGTGTGAAAAATGAGGTAGAAAAGCAAAACACCTAGTTCTCAGAAGTCTAAAGAGCCCATTCAGCTGACAAACCTTTCTCTCTGTCTCAGGTTGTTTTACAGATACCGAGATCTGGCCCCGCAGCTCGTTCCCCTTGATTACTCTGCCAATCCAGCCGTGACACTCCCCTACGAGCTCATCGGCAGCATGCCAGAGCTCAAGGTACCGAGCACACGACTCGAGTGACACATTTCAGTTTCATCTACCCGTTTTGAATAATTCATCCACGACTAATTGCTGAGAGGCTGACATAGAAATAAATTTGGGCTATCCAAGTCAAAAGTCTTTCTGGAAGGTTCTAGTAATTCCCAGAAAACACCCTGAAACAGCACATGGTTAAAGAGGGCGCAGCTGTGTCTGCTTCTGACACAGCATTAGACAAAAACTTAAAGGCAGAAAGGGGAGAATTTGCCCAAAAGGGGTTTAAAAAAAAATAATCTCGCTCCACTTGCCTACCTGAAATCAATGCTGGTAAGGATGACCTTCCTTTGCTCCTGTGCTCTGTTTCCCAGGACAACCCATTCCGGCAGCGGATAGCAGAGGTGTTCTCAGAGCATGGAGATGGCAATATGACTTTAGATGATTTTTTGGACATGTTTTCTGTGCTAAGCGAAATGGCTCCCAGAGACTTGAAAGCTTATTATGCTTTTAAAATTTATGGTGAGTGAGACATGCGTAAAAAGTAAGGAGGGAAATCCTGCAGCTTTGTGTAGGGCTGCAAAATCCTCACTTTGTACATCATAATGATTTCTATTTATCATTTCTTTTTATGGCACTTGAATGTTTGTTCTCCCTCCAAAAACTTCTGGTTTTCTTTATCTTTTTGTCTCTAATTTATTTGGTATTAAGATTTACTACAAAATTTACAACTTGAAATTACCTGCAGTTCTCAAGAGCTGATAAAACACGTAGAAATATTTCTGTCTGAGAAACAGGGGAGAGCACAGGGGATTTGGCTGTCCATGAATCTGTGGGGTGGATTTAGGAGGGGGAGGCAGGGAAGCACAGTGCAGGCTTTTTTTTCCAAGGACAAATGTAAAGATATATTTTTTTAAAGTACCATTTACAGTTACTTTCTTTATGGTCAGCTAAAGCCAATAAAACAAACCAACACAATCTTGCTGGAATAATTTAATGATGGCTAGGCTATGTTTAGCCATTAAACTACTTAGTTATTACCCTTATGTATGAAAGGAAGAAATTAAGAGATTTGCATTTTGTAACCAATTTCTTTTAGATAGAGGTATCTTCATTTCTGATTTGAGAGTTCTACTGATAAAAATCCATCGAAGGCAGGGAACCAAACCCTTCTATTGGGTCTTGGCAAACAACCATGTAAAATGCTAACTTCTGCTGCTTTAAATTAACTTTGTCTCCTTTGTCAGACTTCAACAATGATGATTACATATGCAAATCAGATCTAGAGAAAACTGTTAACAAATTAACCCGAAATGAGCTGACCCCAGAAGAAGTCAGCCTTGTGTGTGAAAAGGTGATTTATGAGGCTGATGTGGACAACGATGGCAAGCTGTCCTTGGCAGACTTTCAGCACATGATCATACGAGCTCCAGATTTCCTCAGGTAATATTTGCTTTATAATTTCTAACACAAAATTCTCTTAGTTTCCTTGTCAGAAGCCTCTGAAGTGTGTGTTTACATCTCCTCAGCATTTGCAGATCACCACTTCTCCCTCGCAGGTTTTAGTAGAGCTGCCCACTGCAAACACTGCAAAAAGAGATGCTTGAAAAAGCCTGGAGGCTTCTTGACTTGCTTTTGAACTTCCAGTGTATTTTTACATAACAGAAAGTCCTTGTAACCTAAAAATTTAGTATTAGCACTTAGACTGCATTGATAAATTCATGAGATTAGCTCACTCAATGCTTAACACAGTGTTCATGTGGTTTCTGATGCACATCTTACACAAAACAGCACTCAAATCTTGCATTGATTTAATGCCCCCAGTCTTTGCAAACGCTTTGAACAGAAGTAAAGTTTTAAATTTATCACAGCGTCCTACCATTAGCTGTAGTAAATCCTTTAGAGTGATTCATAAGTGATCCTGACTTCCTTTTTTTAACAGCACCTTTCATATTCGAATCTGAATCTCTTCAACCCCGGGGATGGGAGTGCCTCTGGGACTTTCAACAACTATTATTTCACCTGAGGTTATCAGCCATGAAAGCACAAGATGAGAGGGGCAAAAAGGACAACTTCTGGTAATTGAACCAGCCAGAGAACTGTCTTTCACTTATCTCTTTAAAAGGAACAATTCATTAAGCTCTTCATCAGGATTTCCCTGTAATTTGGCAATTTGTCTACTCCTCACCCTCAACTAGAGCAAAGCTGGCCTGGACAATCAGAAGGGAAGTATTTTTTTAAAGTTCAGATACCAGCAGGTAATAAAGGAACTTGTATCGAACTATAACCTCTAAAAATTCATCCAAAAATGCCTTAACCAGTAAAAAAAAAAAATCCCTTTAGTTTCATAACCATAAATAACTCCTCTGATTATTTATGGTCTTAATAAATGGCCCAGTGAATCAATTCCAGAAGTATTCTCCTTTAGTGCAGGATTTACAATGAAAAAGTGAGTTTAGAGACAAAAGAATCTACCCCAGGTCCTGCCCCTCTTCTTCATTTTCAGAAATCCCCTAACTTCCACACCCACCAGGGTCCTTATGCACAAATGATGAATAGGACTGAAAACTAAAGTTTGTAAAATTCTCTTTTCATAAGAAGTTTATTTATGCAGTGCTCAGGGTCCTGTACAAGAGAGTAAAAACACATACTGTAATAAACAACAGTTTTAATACAAACATGAAAATCAATGAGAAGTGTTTAAGAAAGCAGTTGTAATGTGGGAAGGGTGGCAGCCAAAAGTGATCATTTGAAAAATACAATTTACAGTTATTTTTACAAATTTTGGGATGCATTCAATTCCTTTCAAAACAAAGTCTTTAGTCACAACTCACACTCAATGTAGAGCAGAGGATTCCTGCAGAAAGGCTGGAGAGACCAGTTAACCAGCCAGGAACCTTTATTAACCACAGAAACTCCAGGGATCAGTGAAGGATGGGTCAGGGAAGAAGGCAGCCTGGAACACTCAGGCTGCAGTTACCATTCACATTCCTTTGAACAGATCTTTAATTAAGCTAGAAATGAAGACACAAATTAGTTATCATTCTTCCCCAAGCCCTACAGCTTCTGCAAGCACAAAGGAGCCCATCCTCACACAGCTGTTTGTGCATTTCCCCTGGCAAGTCCAAGAGAACAAGAAATCGTGGCAGTTTTAAACATGATCATCAGCCAAACACACCACCACAAAAAACCCCCTTAGCAATCATCAGGGAGAGATGATCAGCATCTCATCTGAAAGGGGAGACCAAGTAATTTTCAGCAGCAGTAAAGAGACTTACAATAATCCATAGGATTTATAAATCTGAGGCTGGAAGTCTGATGCTGGCATAAGGTTCTGATGTCAGGAAACATGAGCTGTGCCTTTTAGCACACAGGACACAGACAACACAAGTGTTAAGTGTTAGAACAGCAGCTCCACCATTTATTGACAGACTGACAGGTCTCTACCCCAAGGAGTGATGACTATGCAATGTACTGCAACCAGCCTCAAAAACAAGGTCAACCTCATTTTCCATGAATTCCATGATACTCACTAAAATAAGGGAATTTGAGGACATGCTCAAAAATGTGTCTGTTTCTCTACAAAACAAATGTTAATCAATTACCTGGCATTTTAGTGGGGTTTAGACACTGAGAATGTGTAGTAAGCACAGTTTGTTTTGCAGATCTACTTCAATTCCTCAGTTTTACAGATTTTCTACACAATTGCCAATTTTTTCTCCTTAGCTGAAGAAGGCTTAGACACAAGTAGATTACTGCATGTATTTACAGTACCTCTCTGACAATTGCATTTTCCATTACATTCATACTTAATAAACACAGTAATTGAATGATGTGATGGAAACAATACTGTACTTCTAGATTTGATGCCTGTGTTTAGTGACACATAGCTAAGCCCAAATGCAGTGCAGTGTCTTCAACCTTTTCCTCTCTTACACTTGCATTTTATGTTTGATTTTGCTTACACAGATTTAATGTCTGTGTAGAGCCTTCAGAAGTACAGTGATGACTGTGGTCACAGTAACTGTATAAGACTTCCTGAGATCAAGAAATAATGTTGTTGTTCGTAAACCCAACCATTTCAAAGGAAATAATGTTATAATTAGGTATATAAACACATGCAACAACCAGCATAAGTTTAAACAGAAGGTATTCACAAAGAATTCTCTGAATGAAAGAGTAAATTCAGATTTAGAAAATGAGTGAAAAATCACAATACCATCCTTCACGTTTTACCCACTTGTAAATGAATATGGTTTGCTTTCCCATCTAGAGATGAGTTATTGATACAGTCCACAGACAAGAACCAGCATCATGGCAGACCCATGGTATCAAGTCAGATAAACCACCAATTTTTCCAGCCTGAAAAATAAATCTGGCTCAACATCTGGCTGTATAAAGCATAAGACAGTTGCCAAACAATCCACAGTTATTCCTAAACCAGAAGCAAATTGTTACACAGTTGTGTAGGAAATTCAGTCTGTCTTAAAACAGCCCCAGTTGTGTCTCAATCATTTCTTGATGCACAAACTCTTTAAAAAAACGTCCTTAGCTCAAGACAGAGGTGCTGCTTGTGCAGTCTACAGGTCTGTGTTAACCACAGTCTGAAGCATACTGTTTCTAAAAGCCTCCTCAGCAACAACATGGTTTTATCCTACAAATACATCTGCGTGTAAATCTACTACAGGGCATGTTTATCAAGTCCTCATGCTAAAAAGCCACAAGTAAACAAAAAAACCAAACCATTGTAAGGTTCTGGTTAGAGGAAAGCTTTAATCAGGACAGAGATCGTCTAAATGCATCTAAAATGCATTTTTATAAACCAGTAACTTACACAGTGAAATATTTTTTCATTTTACAATAGGCAGCATTCCTGTTGGGCCCAATTGCATGCTGCAGATTTATACAGTTTAATTGTGAATCCAACAGATATTTAACTACAGCAACACTTACCAGTGCTACTCTGAGGCCCAGAGTTCAATACCACAAACTTGAAGCAAACAGAACTGGTGAGTAAATTCATCTTCAAAATCAAGGTTAGTTTTACCCTTAAGTGCAGTTGTCAATGTAAACAAAGCAAGACACAGCTCGTGTGTGTTCACTGGGGTCAGGCCCAATCCCTGGCCAGCAGCCTCAGAAGCTGACAGCTCCTGCTGGCTCCTTTTATCAGTGTAATCCAGAGTCAGGCTCACAACCCACTGTGGAGCTGTACTTGGCTCTTGTATTTCACACATCAGGATGGACTGGACTGGGTTTGTGGGAACGAGTAACACAGACTGCTCCTGTGAGGACTGGACATGCACTGACACGTGCTGTGAACAGGCTGGTGCTGCAGGGATCAACACCCAGCAGCAAGGCCAGTCTCAGTCTGAGAGAGCCTCTTCTCACAAAGTGTTCTGATGTGCAACATTTCTTTGCATATGTGAGCAAGTGTTCTTGGGAACACATGACTAGGAGCAGTGCAATACGTTTCCTTGTCATGATTTAAAACTACCTACTGTGTCGTGAGAGGGCTGGAGTCATTCCCAGCTGCAGAGTGGTAAAGCCACCCACTGCAAGGTGACAGATTTTGTGTAAGTGTCCCAGCCTGACCTGGTTCTCCAAGAAGAGATGAGAGATCATCTGTACAGGACTCAGTGTAGCCATCAGCTCCTGTTAAACACCATCTGAATGTCTGGAGTTCTTAATTAAGCACAGTCAAGTCTAACATGGATGAATTACCAATGGTAAGGATCCATTCTATTTACAGCACACATTCTTTTTTAAAAAAATATAGAGATTCCTTTGAGAAGAATTTTTTTTTTTTAAATTTCAATTGTAATTGTGGATTGTTTAGAGTAACACAACTGAGTAAGAGACAGGCAGATAAAAGGAGTTTCTCTGGAGCAATAAAGAGGTGGAGCTGCAGAAAGCTCCCTCTGTACCTCCAAGGAAGGTACTCCTGCACTCCTGACCTCGGTGCATTTCTGGGATGGTCTCATGCCACTGTTCTGTGTGCAGCTACATACTGGATAAGCACACGTACCATGTAGGCACACCTGATCTTGTGGCATTAACAGTGGCATTTAAGTTTCTTGTTTTGATCATAACTTCATCTTTCTAAACTGGCTACGTGACAGGTAAGAATGAAGACTGAAGTCTGTCAGTAGTCCCAGGTCACGTCAGCTGTTCTTCCTCTGCTAGACAATACACATGCCAAGTGGCAATCTGACAAAAAGAAGCTTGCTTCATCTCCAAAACTGAAGAGTTAGACAATTATCAGAATAAACCATTTCTTATTCAGATGGTCACAAAGTGACAAGGTATGTTGGGAGCACTAAGTCCACAGAAAGAGGAAACCTCACTTAGCACAGGCACAGTCCAGCTCAGATTAAGGCTGTGTCCCTCACAGAAGAACACATCGGAAAAAGCTGCTTTTCTTTTGCTGGTCTTGTGTGATTTTGACTCCCTGGTTGCTGCCTTGAGGGCTATTGCCTTCCTAAAGATGGAAAGAATATCCAGTTACTTATTTATACTTCACAAATTCTTCCATCCATACTTCATCTGTCATTCTGTTGAACCAAGCCTGACACACACAAAAACCTTTCCCACAATCAGCAAGAGGCTTCTCTCATTTATCTGAGTCTTACACCAGCCACACCAAAAAATCGGAGAACTTCATCTGCAGCTTTTGGCTTCAGCCAGCTCACAGCTTCCATCCACTCAAAGACAGCTGAGATTAAAAAACAATAAATTACAGGGCACGCCTGGCTCTTGTTGAAAGGCCTAGGAATCATCAGCAGGACCCAAAATACCCCACTGCATCAATTCATGTCTGGTCACATGAAGGTGGAAATATCAGTAAGAGTAGAAAGAACCATCATTAGCTTTGTTTCATATTTCTTAAGGAACAATCCAACATCACTGTGCACTTATTTATTGTAAAAAGAAAACCCAATAGTTATTCATGCAAAAATTATCCAAACCCATTAATTCTTTACCTATTCTAAACCAGTTTGAAGTTTCTACCCTGAAAACATGATGTGTGCCTCCTCTAATTTATATGATTTTCAGACTGCAAGACTGAGAAGTATCATTAAACTGCTCTACCCCCCACCTCACTTTTGCCAAAACAATTAACACGTAATTCTATTTACAAAACCTCAACCATTGCAGCTAATTCCTGAAATGCAGAAACAGCCAATGTCAGAGAACAGCTTGATAAACTAAAAATACATTTCTAGAACTTTCAGTGATCCTCCATGAAAGATATTATGATACATTTTTATACACTGTGAAACAGTTCTTGCAACGTTTGGCTTTTGGTTTCTTTTTTTTTTTCCTATTTAAATACAGCATGGATGAAATCAAAGTTACTCACCAACTTCTTGTCCATTTTTGCTTTGATATCTCTTGCAAGAGTGAAAAATGCCTGTGACAAGTTAAACAGTTCAGTGTTACAGGGTAAATAAAGTATTTTTTAACAGTTTTGTTTAGCAATAAGCTGCCTTCCCAAATTTCAACACACTAAACAAGAACATTAGGCTTTCAGTATTTTTCCCTCTGCTCCAGGTTTTAATGCTCCTTCTTTCTGAGCCCCAAAGCCACACTGGCACCCCCAGCAATGGAATTCTGCATCCCACAAGGATGGGCAACTGTCCACACTGCTGGTTTGCACAAAAAGGACAATAAATACAAGAGAAAGGCATCAGTACTTACATTCTCTATGTTTATATTTGCTTTTGCACTGGTCTCCATGAATTTAATCCCAAAACTTGCAGCAAGCTGAACAAAAGCAGATTGCACATTAGTTGAACAATTGCAGGTGCTCCAAACACACCCCTGGGCACAGCATCTGTCCCTCCTGCCAGCAGCCAGTGGAGTTGGGAATTTACTCACACAGAACAATTTGCAAAAATTAGGAACTGTATCTCACTGCAACTGGCATCTGTTGTCACTGGCTCTGCTCTTTTACACTCTGCATACATTTTAATTTGCTCTTTTTTATTTGCTTCTCACATAGAGACCTTGTCAGTGTCATAACCACAGTGCAGAAAAAAAACTCTGCAACTACGGAACATCTGACATCAGAAAAGACAATACCATCTCCCTGTCTGTTTTGGCTGAAAGCCACTGAGACAATTCTCCCCATGTCCAACTTTAGCATCCTTTTAGAAAAAAACCCACTCACTGCCTTGCATCTGTCAGATAATTGACAAGAATCCTTAACAAAGGTTCTGCTTTTGATCCCAGTGGGGAAAAGCATTGCCATGGCAGCTTGGGGAATGTTCATTTATTCCTCTCAGGGACACTGCTGTGGTACCATGGCAGTTTGCATCAGTGCAGTTTTCAGACTCTGAAAAGCCTAAGATAAAATACATCGAAACCACAGCACTTACCTTCTCCCCTTGCTCTCTAGAGACTTGTCTTTTGTCATTTGCATCACATTTGTTCCCCAGGATCATTTTTTCAACATCTGGAGAGGCATGCTGAGACAAAGATAGACCAGAGATTTGGGGTTGGCTTTTGTAGATAAACATTATCAGACACAGGAGGCACCCACTGAATACCCAACACAGAAAATGCCAGTCCTGAGAATCTTCCACAGATTTCCAGGCTCCCCCAGTCCCTCATCCCAGCATGCGACCTGCACCATGGCAGTTCTTGGATCAATGCATCAATTGTCGTGGCAGGAAACCATCTGACTAAGTGCTCTCAGAAGTACAGGGGTTACTGCCCTCCCAACAATTCACTACCAGCCAAGGTATTCCAGGAGCTATTCATTATTTCCATCCCAATTTTCTTCCAAGTACCCATGACAAAATGTAATGCTTCTGAAGCAATTAAGCTTCATTTACTTTCAGAGGAAGAAATGACACTTTTAACAGTAATAAGTAAAGAGTGAAATTACCTCTTCAATATTCCTCACCCAGTTCCGAATATTTTCAAAAGACTTTTCATTGGTGATATCATACACTAACATAATGCCCTAAATGTAAAGAAAGAGAAGGATTGTTTCAGCAGGAGTTAAAGGCTTATCCATAGCAGGAAGGAACAACTCAACAGTAGCTATTTTTAACAACTGGTTCCCAGTTAAATGGCAGCAAGATAAAACGTGCAAGATCTGTATTTATAGAGTGAAACATGGAGGAAACTGCCTTTGAAAAGTTCTGTATCATCCCAGCGCAGCTCCAGGAGCAGGAGCAGAGCTGTGTCCAGCCTGGCAGACCACCACGCTGTGAGTGTTCCACACATCAGACCCAGCTGAGTTTATCACGACCCCTGGCACAGAATCACCAAACTGCTCCTACCATGGCTCCCCTGTAGTAGGCGGTTGTGATGGTCCGGAATCGTTCCTGCCCGGCTGTGTCCCTGGAACAGACAGAACCTGGGGCTCAGGCAAACCACCTCCACATCAGCTCAAAATTAACACTACCAAAAGATTGAAATAAATTTGAACCAGTCTTCAGAGCACTAGAACTATTTTTTGGATTCTAAGCTACCACAAACTACTGAACAGCACAACTGGATAAAAACTTAACACATCCCCATGAACAGCACAGAGCCCCAGCTCTCACTGTAGCAGAGAAGCTTACCAGATCTGCAGCTTGATTCTCTTGCCATCGAGCTCTATCGTTCTAATTTTAAAGTCGATACCTGAAAGGAGAACCAATTACTTTACTCACACGTCCTGCCGAAAGACCAAATCCAATGGCTTTCCCTTCAATTACGCTGCTCAGTTTCAGATCCTCAGCACCACCTCCTCATTGCTCCCCGGGGCTGCGGGGCCGGACGGAGCTGCACCACGGGAACCCCGGACGGAGCTGCACCTCGGGAACCCCGGACGGAGCTGCACCTCGGGAACCCCGGACGGAGCTGCACCTCGGGAACCCCGGACGGAGCTGCACCTCGGGAACCCCGGACGGAGCTGCACCTCGGGAACCCCGGACGGAGCTGCCCCTCGGGAACCCCGGACGGAGCTGAGCTGCACCACGGGAACCCCGGACGGAGCTGCACCACGGGAACCCCGGACGGAGCTGAGCTGCACCTCGGGAACCCCGGACGGAGCTGAGCTGCACCACGGGAACCCCGGACGGAGCTGCACCTCGGGAACCCCGGACGGAGCTGCCCCTCGGGAACCCCGGACGGAGCAGCCCCTCGGGAACCCCGGACGGAGCAGCCCCTCGGGAACCCCGGACGGAGCTGCACCACGGGAACCCCGGACGGAGCTGAGCTGCCCCACGGGAACCCCGGACGGAGCTGCCCCGCCATGGCAGCGAACCCGCCCCTCCGCTCCTGCGGCCCAAGCCCGGAGCCGCGGCGGCCGCAGCCAAAGCCCCGCACGGGACCGGGACCCCCGCACGGGCCGGTGTGTAGCGCAGCGAGGCGCGGCGGCGCTCACCGATGGTGGAGATGAAGGTGGCATTGAAGGCGTCCTCGGAGAAGCGGAACAGGGCACAGGTCTTGCCCACGCCCGAGTCACCGATCAGCAGCAGCTTGAACAGGTAGTCGTAGGTCTTCGCCATGTTGGTGAGCACCGGTCCCGCCCGCAGCACGCTCATTGGCCGAGCCCAGCGGAGCGCGCACGGAGCCGGCACACCATTGGCGGACGGCCTTGACGGGGATGTAAGCGGCGCTGCGATTGGCTGTTGCCCTCACCGCCGGTGTACCGTCACTTCCCGCTACGGACAGGCGAGGCCGGGCGGTGATAGTGACGTCATACAGTAAATGCCCCGCCCCATGACGTCACTCCCGAGCAGCGGCGGTACAAAAAGCGGCGGCGAGCCCTCGGTACCGGGAATTGTTTAATGGGAACGGCGGGGACACCGAGCGGGGACAGCTTCTACCGGGGTTTAATACGAAAGGACTAACGAACCGTGAGGAACAGCCAGGCTCGGGGCAGGCGGCGGCCCCAGCGCGGCGGGGGCTCTCGGTAACCCCCAGGGATGCCCGGAGCCTGTGCTGGTCATAACTTAATTGGCTTTTGCAGGATCCAGAGAGAGAGAGAAAGGAGAGAGGAGCGGTGCAGGGACAGGGCTGGTCCCTGGCGGTGCTGGCAGCTCTGCTCCTCTCATATACAGTTCAGTTCATTTAGTGTCTGGTCCAGTGTCTGGTTCAACACCAAGTTCTCCTCTTTGGCTTGAGCAAGTTTCTCTGGTGAGAAAGAAGAAAATCACAAGATTCAAATCACGTTATTTTATAGCCTTTTCTCTTTAAATAAAACCTGGGCTAACTTACCTTCGTATTTAAGATGCCTTTATATCATCAGAATGGGACCAACTTTTTGTAATTGCTATCCTTAAGGGAGCAATTTTGGACACGTCTCATGGAATGTGAGAGACCTGTGTTTTAATGTGTCATTGTGTCATTTATAGGACATATCCTGCTGGGTTTTCCTTGGACTGAGAGGTTTTTAACCAGGCTGGTGGAGCACAAATAGGCACGGAGTGCACTTAAAGGACACCCTTTAAGTGTCCCCCTTTTTGCTGACACCTGCATCCCTGGGAACACTAAAATTCAAATGCTTGCCAGAGCCAGGTCCCGCCCCATCCTTACCCAGCCACACGTGAGGGGCTGAATGTGTTTTTGTTGTCACCACCAGTGTATTTTGAGGTGATTTACACAGAAGTAAACCCTGAAAGATGAAAGGTAGAGGTATCGTGTTTTATTGAGCTCAGTTCCCACAGAGGTGGAAGGGTGGCTTGTGGAAGTGGCACAGGAGTGACAGGGATTACAGGCAAGAAAAGCTTGAGAAAACCCAGCGAGTGGGAGCCCCCTGTGTCCCCACACAAGGACAGGTCACAAAGAGGTCATGTCATTGAGGGCATGGTCGAGCTCCTCACTGATGGCTTTGTACTTCAGCTTCTGAGCGTAGAGCTCATCTGTCAGTCACCAGGGCAGCAGGAACAGGCCAGCAAGAAATGCAGGGAAGAGAAGAGGCCACAGGAGAACGGAGACAGGCAAAAGGCAACAGCAGCCAAAGGAGTTGGGGAGGAAAACAAAAGAAGAAAACAGAGGTGAAGTTGAATATCAGAAGGAAAGCAAAACACCCCCAAAGCTGCCTGGTCAGAAGTTTCACCTGTGTGAGCTTTTTGTCTATTTGGAATCTCACAATTAGTTTCCAGTAAGCAGATTAAGTAGGGCAGGGTCTTGTGCCCGTGAGTCCCTCTGTCTGTAAGCTGGCCAAAATCAGGTCATTGTTACCAACTTTATGAAAGAAAATCTTTCTCAGAACTTCCACCACACAGGGCAGGTGCCCAGTGGACACATCACACCCATCTACCAATATCCCTGACCAGTGCTGCTGTTCTTTCCAAATAAAATCCACCACCCACTCCTAGAATTTGTTCCCTGATTTGGGACCGACCACTTTTAAAACAACTTGACTCATTCCATACCTTCCAGGTCATCAATAGACTTTTCCAGTTTGGCAACAGTTCTCTCTGCAAATTCTGCACGAGTTTCAGCCTAAAAAAGTTGAAGTAACATCATTGGATGCTCCTAGAAAGATTATGCCCAAAGATAGTTTGGGGATGGCCAAACTTACTTCTTTCAGCTTGTCAGAGAGAATCTTGATTTCTTCTTCATATTTATCTTCTTTTTCCGAGTACTGTGAAAACAATAAACACTCTCTAAGGGAAGTTGCAGCAACAATAATAAATGTTTATGAAACTGTGACCTGTTTATGAGCACTCTTCCTTTTACAACAGCTGCAAACACCATTTCCATGCTTTTCTCCTATTCCCCCAGACCTTCAGGCTTGTTTGGGCAGAACTGATGGAGTGGTATCCCTAGGCGGGCAGGTAGAACCTCTCATTTGCTTTGTTTTCTGGTTTATTTCTATGAATTCTATTTACAAGTTTTGGCTTTGCCCATATCCTTTAGTTTACTGAAAGAACCAACCTTTTCAGATTGAGCTTCCAAAGATTTCAGGTTGTTTGTGACGTTCTTTAACTCCTCTTCGAGGTCACTACATTTACTGTAAGGGGAAAATAAGAAGTATTAATTACTAGTGTTTCTCTTATGATTTGGATTAAGATTTGGAGGAGTCTAAAAAATACAAGGGAGGAAGTAATTAAGTCTGGAAGAAAAAAACTGGGTATATAGTGTACAAACAAACTTTTCTACAAGTACTAACTACATACCAGCCTACCAGGAGATTTTTTTTTAATGAAATGTAGCGTTGATCTTTCCTGTATTCTAAAAAGTTACTCACACTTCAGACACCTCTGCACGCTCCTCAGCTCTTTCCAGTTCACCCTCTAAAATAACCAGTTTACGGGCAACCTGTAAAAAAACAACAGCTGTGTCAGGCCAGGCTTTAGTTCACAGAATCACAGCATGGCTTGGGTTGGGAGGGACCTCCAAACTCATCGAATTCCATCCCCTGCCACTGGCTGGGACACCTTAAAGATTTCAGAAAGTACTCAGAAGTACTCTGTTCCTGCTTCCTCTGGAATAAGGA
The DNA here is from genome assembly GCA_018697195.1 of Certhia americana. Taxonomy (NCBI): domain Eukaryota; kingdom Metazoa; phylum Chordata; class Aves; order Passeriformes; family Certhiidae; genus Certhia; species Certhia americana. Next base: position 69,374 of record JAGMWU010000080.1, on the reverse strand, counting down.
AATTAGGTTAAAGCATACACCCACAGATGTAACAGCCCTCCCCAATTAGATTTTGCAGTATTTTTAGCATTAGATATCTAAGAAGCTGCAATTCACTATTAAAATTCCTCCTTGTTGGGAATATTTCAAGCTTGAAGCCTCTCCCAGTGCCAATTGAACAGAGGGACTAAACTGAAGAGTGATGTTATTGTTCATAACTGTCCTGTTTCACCATTTCCTGCTCCCTTTTACCTCCTCATACTTGCGGTCGGCTTCTTCAGCAATGTGCTTGGCCTCCTTCAACTGCATTTCCTGAATTTCCATTTTCTCTTCATCTTTCATTGCTCTGTTCTCAATAACCTTCATTCCTCTGCAGAAGTCAAAGCACGTTTAATGTAGAAGCATTTTGGCACTTCTACCTTCACTTCACAAAGTGGAATTTGATATTTGTAACCCAAAAGTGGCCCATTATGACCATCGAGGCTAACACAATTACCCAATCAAGCTTATAAAAAAGCTTCAAGTCTCTGACCTGCAGCCCACATCAGCACATGCAGATACTAAATTACACAGGAATATTTTATTTGTATATATTAATTTTTTTTTTTTTAACAACGGAGAATAAAAAAGGAACATACCTCTCGCTCTCATCTGCTGCTTTCTCAGCCTCCTCCAGTTTCTGCAGGGCTGTGGCCAGTCGTTCCTGGGCACGATCCAACTCCTCTTCCACGAGCTGGATGCGTCTGTTCAGAGCTGCCACTTCACCTTCAGCCTGTGTGAAACAACCACCCAGACCCGGGGTTACACAGGCCACTTTGCTGCTGCCAAATGCTCCCAGCTAATCAGGCTCCTTAAAACTGGAACAGCATCTCCCTGGGACTTGCAGGGGAGCTCAGGGGCCCTTCTGCCTCTGCTTTTTTTGTTTGCTTAAACCGTGGCATCTCAGGAATGTCAAGGTATGGAGTGTGTGCTTGTCCTTTCCTTTTTTTTTTAATGGCACTTATCATTCCTGCCACACAAAAAGGAACTCTACAAGATTGTGAATGAACCAGGGTATTTTTGGAGCACTTCACAGGGCAGCATCTACCCAAACTTCAAAAATGAACTGTTTCCATGATGGCTTCATTCCAAAACCTTCACCGTTGATTTCTCTGCCCTTGTTTCAGTGACACCCTGTCACAGCTCACTGTAAAAGCTTGAGCCAGCTCCTGATCCATCCTGGCTCCCAAGCCTGCAAACGCCATAGAATCTTTGTGGTCAGCTGGGCACAGACAGTGGCCTCAGCATGGCAGAGTCAGGCTTTTTTGGGGGACAAAATTAGATATATTCTTAAAATAAGTTCACTTTGCTTCCTGTGGTACTCAAGGAATTAGGCAGGATGCATTTTTCAATAATAAGTTCTGTTTGTGTATTATTGAATAAACTGCAGAGTAATTGGAACACCGTTAACATATTTTTTAAAAATGGACTAGTTAATAAATGGAAGAGATTGCTGGGAGAAATACTCGATACAGACAAAATGGACAAATTGGTGTCCATAACTATGTGTTTATTAAGATATGGCTCCTTTAATTGCTTGTTTTTGAAGGAAAATAAAGCCTTGCTTTAATAACTGCCAGGCTTGTGCACTTCATTGTCTCCAAATCTGAGAAGGACTGCCATACACAAGATTAACTTTTTCTTTTTTTTCAAACACTTTTACAGGATATAGACCCTGGAGGGGCGACTGGTTTATGCTCTATGCTAAAACACTTGGGTTAAAAAAAAAAAAAGTGTTTTACTGCAGTTTAGCAAATTTGGTCACTGACCACTCCTAAGCTGGAGGAAGTGGTTTCCATTCACTTCTGAGCCATCTTGGAAAGGAATTCAGTGGCTGATCCAAATGGAAGCTGACCCAGGATTCCTCTAGTCATAAATTATCCACTATTTCATCTGTTTTTACCCAGCGCAGTGTTTAACTTCCCGATTTATACACAAGGCATCGATCACGTACAAAACTGCCATTTGTTCTGCGGCGGCAACTCCTTCCACTAGACAGGATACTTTTAAGTCACATTTTAATTTCAGCAAGATTCCAAAGCTATGGAGCCGGGGCCACTGGGAATCTGGGGTGAGCCTGGCTCCACCTCTCCCAGCAGCAGCCCGCAGTCCTTATACGGTAAAACTAACTCGCTGACATGTGATAAAATAGCAGGAAGATGCCGGGAAGGCTGATCGCACACAAATCTAAGTGAAACCAGCTGTCCAACCCCGGGAGAGCAGCACGCTAGCGGAGAATTCCCATTTCTCTGTGAAAAGCAGGCCGGAAAGTTATTTTTCAGCAGTTCGGACATTTCCCAGCTGTGCTGAAGCCAGCGGTGCAGCGCCGAGAGGCGGGAACTCCCCGCTCCGTGTCATGCAGCGCTTTTCCCTAATTAAACAGCCATTTCCTGCTAAAACTCTCAACCGCTCCCCAGTGCCGATCGCTGCTCGAACGAACGCCTTTTCCGCAGGAATGGGCCCCAAAGCGTGATAAGCGGCGGGCGCCGGGGCTGAGCCACGGCCGCGCCCGGTTCCCCGCGGGTCGGACCGGACCGGACCGGGTCGGGCGCGGCGCTGCGGCAGCACCGGCGGCTCCCGCGGGCGGTGAGTGCGGAGTGGAGCGGAGCAACGCGGGGACAGCCGAGGGATGGAGGCGGCCGGCGGCCAAGCCGTCCTCCCGCAGCGGGGAGAGAGAGCCGGGCGCGCCCGCAGCGAGAGAGAGCCAGAGACAGGAAGGAAGGAGCAGCCCGGGAGAGAGCGACCGAGAGAGGCGAGCAGGCAGCCCGGGCGGTCTCACTTTCTCCCGCAGGTCCCGTTCCAGGTCCAGCTCCCGCTGGAGGACCTGGGCGCGATCCTCCGCCTCATCCGCCTGTTGCTGCAGGCACTGGATCTTCCTCTTGACGGCTTCCAGGGAGCTCGGCGCGGCCATGGGCGCGGCGCGGACGGCGGGCTGGGCGCGGAGGTGCTGCACGTGGCGGGCCCGCGCCTTTCAATGGCCCGGCTGACGTCACGCGGATGGAGGTGGAGGTGATGACGTAGCGCGGAGAGCCGGCGCAGGCACGGCGGGGCGGCGGCACCGGGGATGGAGCGGGGATGGA